>JZLH01S0000094.1:42626-59013 GCA_001188425.1 Eucidaris tribuloides
TTATTTTTCCGACTTATGGTGCAATTTGTGGTGACAGGTCACATATAAGAATAAAGCCCTGAAAATGTTAAATTTAAAGTAACAATCTATGAGTGACCAGTTTTACTGTGTACATTATCCCAATAGACTGTATTATTAGCAACCCTCCCAACCATTCTGAATTTGGTGTAAAGAATCTTGATATTTCCCACTTCTTGTTTTCTTGATATTACTACACATTCCTATGGGAAAAGTTGTTTCTTTTGTATTTGGGGGCAAAATTGTCCCTCTTTTCAGTCGGAAAGGTTTGGAAGTCTGTAGTAGAACAAGCCATCTAGTTAACGTTCATTATCAAGGTGATATTAATTTAAAGAAGACTTGATGGCAGCATAATTTACAATTTGTTTGTATTTTTGGCTGTTAATTAACAATTTGAACATCATTTGTACAGCCTAGACAACAAAGCTCTACAAGTCTACATGTTTGTTTTTGTTAGTTAAGTTAAACCTCCTATGTGGAACATCGGGCGGCACCTATCTCCGTTTCAGTAACCCTAGGCAACATGGCTGCACAAGACAGTTCGACTACAGTGGGGGGTTAGTCCTCTTGTAGTCCCATGTGTTTAACTCCCTACACCATCTAGATATCCGAGCGCCAGGCTAGAGGCAGTAGGTACCATTTTTATAATGGTCTTTGGTATGACCCAGTCGGGGCTCGAACCCGCGACCTCCCGGACCAGAAGCGGACGCTCTACCACTGAACCAACTTGCCCGGTCGGTATGTTTTTGTGTTTTACTCTAAATCAAGTGTCTGCAATATTTTACAATGTCTTTAACATCCTCCCATCAAATATATACTTTTCACACTTTTACAGACCATCAACAAGTACGGCCAGTGCAGGCAGTAGCAGCAGTGGCAATACCACAAAAAGGTCAGTGGATGCGGAAGGAGGAGGCAGCCACCCCACCACCAAGAAGAAAATCAAAAGCTCCTCTCACCTGACGGACTTCAGTGCGTGGTGATGAAACCACTTCAAAACTGAGCCTCTCTTCACCCCTTCCCTTGTGGGGCCTTCTTGATGGACTGAATACTGTAAACCTCTCAACTTTTGTGACATGAAGCTTTCGCGAATTTGAGCCAATGACCATTTCGCATGTGTGAAACAAATCGCCGACCAAGTCTTATTGGCTTTCAAAAATGTGTGTAGACACAAGCTTTCATGTGCATTTTACTTTTACAAATCTCAACTCCTTGTGAAATTCGTGAGAGTTAAATCTTTGAGAACATTTCTGGTTTTATATTATGCAATAGATTGGATGTCCCATGGAGAGAATGTCCGATAGACGAAAGGATCGATACACTGAATGTTGGATAGACTGTTCAATAGACTAAATGTCTGATAGACTGTAGGTCCGATGGACTAAATGTTAGATAGACTGAATGTGTGACCGGTGGAATGTATGATAGACTGAAAGTCCGATAGACCAAAATTTGGCACTTTTTATTGTTTGTGAGTAATGGCGATGACATGTTTAGTAGTATCAGCCACACATGAACTGTACATTCGCAGATTCTACCTATGTCTTGTGCTAAACAGCAAAACATAACTAAATATTAACAAATTCTCTTTGAAAAGACAGCTGTTCTGTTTGAGATGCACCGTATTAAATCGGGGTGATGATCATTAGTTCAAAGAAATCAACTTCCCTTTCAGTCCATGATCATATCGTTGCTGTGGTGACAAAACCTCATATCTCAAAATGTTGAAAGTTCAGGAGAGCCAAAAACATGGCTGCATTACCATTACAGCCAATGGAGGCAGTCGACTTTTGTCTGTCAATAGTGGCCTCATCTTTGCAGTTGGGCATATGAGGGTTTGAAAATACATTCTAAGTGTTTTTAGGTACAAGATTATGAAAGAAACTCATTTTCACCCAGCAACAATATGGGGTAGAAAAGGAAATGAAATTAAGTTGTGTAGGCTGTAATTCCACTTTCTTTGTATTCCTGCAATGTCAGGAGATGAGGGAACAATACATAATTTCCAAACAGATAATGGAGACCGTACTGTAAACCATAGACAAACATATTAGCACACATCCAAATTCAGTGTTTTGTGGCATAATTGTTCAATCAGAGACAAAGCAAGTTTACTTGGTTGACTTTAAAGGTAATAAAAACGTATGAATTTATGGTCTCTATAAAAAGTCCACACATTTTATCAATTTTCCTTAATTTTCCTTTCATTTATGTGTACTTTCCGAGACAAAAACTCTAAGCAATGAAACCTTAGCAGTTATTGTAATTTTAAAGCCACAGGCTAACATTGTGGACCTTCAATTGAAAAAATTGTCAAACTTTGTTATCTGAGCTACATAGTAGTGTTCAAATGGACAAATATACACCTTAGAATACAAAAGTTTGGAAATTTATGCTGCCACTGGTAAGTAATGAATGAATAAACAATAAGTACTCGGGCTGAGTACAAAATAGCCTAGATCTACACACAGTAGTCTATGGGAGGAAATGGGCAGGTGAATCCAGTCAACTTAAGATTTTCAGTTTTTTAAAGCACTAAATCATCATTTTGAAATACAATTTTTCCAGGGCTTCATTTTTAGACCTTATCAAAGACACTTAGAGCCTAGAGGATTATTTAGCTCACAGTTTTTTTAAATTGTGGTCAATGTTAGCCTGTGGCTTTAACTGAAAAGTTAATATTTTCTGGGCTTTTGTAGAAGTCCATCATCTCAGAGTATGCTTTGTCTTGGGCTTCTGTAAAAGCCTGTCGTCTCTAAGGGGTTAAAAATAAAATTGTACTATCAACGTGTTCTAATCTACCCACGTGAATATACCCATGGGTGGGGTCCACTCTCATATAAGGAACATTTTGACAATTGATTTCCTGACCCCCTTCTCCCCCTCTTACCCCACCCCAGCAAGCCTTTATTTACCAACCTTATTCTCTATTTCCTTTGGTGATGACCCAAATTGAATCATCGGGCCAGCCAGATCTAAACTGTATGCTTCTAGCTAAAAAACAGGGATTTTTTGTTTCTACCCCAGATTTAGTTTTTTCTTAAAAATGCTCCAGATGATCCTGTAAATTAAAGTAGGATCTTATTTTTACCCTAAAATTTGTTTAAATCATGAATCATCAATGTTATTGCAGTGAGTAAATGACCATTTCACGTGAATGATTCAGAATCATGGGTTTTCAATTGTCAAATATTTAACTAGTGAGGTGGAAACTGCATAAAATTCAGAAATATGGTGTATTGTTCTGGTCTTGAAATGATTGTTGTGTTCTTTCTCTCTTCTCTCTGAAAATGGGACATTGATTTTAATTTCAGAATTATAATAGGCAGTCTTATTATTTCTCAGCCAATACTTACGAGTAATTGCATACATCAACGTTTTGTCAATTAAAGTGTTATGGATGAGATAAATTTTGGCAAATCATCCCCAATTGTAATTTATAACATTCATTATTTTTGATATTCAGCATTAGTTTTAACTATAATGGTAGCGTCAATTAGGTCAATTGTTTTGTCTATATGTATTTGTAGTGTGAATATGTAATATACATGTTTAGATGTTCTTACATGTATTTATGTACAGAATAAATATGATTTTCATGAGTTGTGTATTTCTGTGATCTATTATGATTGGTAGCCAATGCATTCTGTACAGCACTGTCTTTCATGAAACTGTGAAAATTTGTCTCATGGCATTTCATAATATATCCCCACCCCTACCCACTTTGAGGGTCAGGTGGGCTGCATAAACACATACCTGTCAACCCTAAAACCTCAAAAATAGGGACAAAATGGGGTAAAAAATTTGGAAAATAGGGATATTTTTCAATATCGTGTACATTGCTAAAGACAAATATTTTGGAAAATAAGGACACAATTCCAAAAATGGGTAAAAAGTGTGTGTTTTTTCCTTTTGCCAAAAATGGGGACTGTCCCTGGAAAATAGGGACAGTTGGCAGGTGTGTAAACATTTTTCGGGTAAAGGGGTCATTTTCGGCTCAGATTCTAAGGTGAAAGTCACCTGAGAAATTCTGAAATAGGGAAGTGGGTACTTTTTGTAGAATTCACGCCTGCCCGGGCCCACATACCCAAGAAAGATGAAATAGGGGTCTAATATCTTGGAAAGTACAAAGGAAAATACTCAGATAATGGGTAAAAAACATACACCATTACCCGAGGTAGGTGGTGTCTTTCAAAATATAGGTGTGATCACTGGTCTACCCTTAATATGGTGAGTGGGGAAAGATACTGCAGTAATTAAAGTTACTTTCAATAAAAAAAAAAAAACCTCCCAAGGAAATTTTGCCCTTTCATAACTTTTCACATCAGACGAATAAACACACACAACACATGGAAGGTGTTTGGGGTGTTTGTACACCCCAACACCCCTTTTCCCCGATAAACTATCCCTTTAGAAAATTAACATTGGTATGTGAACAGCGCGATTGTGAACTGGATTGTGAACTGTAAACTGGTTTTGCTTGTATTGTTTTTCAACATAAGCAGTTTTCCTTCTGTCTGGATAACATGTTTTGTCTCCTCCGAACGAAGTTCTTGAGGGGATTATGAAACGGTCTCCGAACGCGTGTGTGTGTGTGTGTGTGTGTGTGTGTGTGTGTGTGTGTGTGTGTGTGTGTGTGTATGTGTGTGTGTGCTGTGTTGTGTGTGTGTGTGTGTGTGTGTGTGTGTGTCCGTGTGTCCGTGTGTGCTCGAAATGTTAAAATGTGCTTCTCCGTCATTTCATCAACATAAACCCCTCAAAAAAGTTCTGCAACTCAACTTTGAGCGTTGATGTTTCTCTTGGTACATGTATCTTGGTATAATTCGTGATATTGGTATCTTTAAAAGGCCTGTTTATTTCCCTTTACAATGATAACTCATGTGCCATAATTATGGATTCATGGAATGTGCAAGACATTTAAATTTAAGTAAGGGTCCTAGTCAAAAGTGAAAAGCTACAAAAATGCACACCAGTTCAGCATGCATTTGTATTGAGAGTGAATTGTGTTTAATGATGTGATTTTTTTTTTTAGTAAAGTGTCATGTGTTGATCGATGGAGGGGACCTTGTAAAATTGCCAGAATCCTAATGAAACTCAAACACTATATAATTTCACATTTACTCACTTAAATCTCATTTCATATTCAAAACAACATGTGAAAGCAACACATAATACTTCATAATACTTCATACAAATGAATGCTGAACTGGTGCTGATACCAATGCATTTTGCAGCTGTTTACTTTTGACTTGGGCTATTCCATGAATCCATAATCATATCAAATTGGTATCAGAACTAGTGATACTAAGGTCGTGATCACACTAGGCACATTTGATGTAGGGACATGGAGTCGACCCTAGGTCGAAACCACTTCCCCCACTGATGTGAACACAAAACAAGTGGTTTCGACCCTACATCGACTCCACATCCACGATGTGGATCGAACTACCTGATTGAGGTAGTTTCGACCCTAGGAGGTGAGTTAAATTTCCGTGAATGTGAACGCAATATGTGGAGTCGATCTGGATCGACTCCACATATACCGGAAGTGACCTAACGCCCTCTGACGGGCTTTGCTCCATTCACTCCTCTCGGCTGGTATCGTCGCCGCAAAAATCAGTCCCGCTGTAACAATCATGCGGAGTAGCATTTGCCTTTGATAGATGGCAATGAAAGAATCCATTCGTCGCAATCTAAATTTTGCACGAGATCGGCGAATGCGATTTCTACGGCGAAATGCAGTGTGCAAATACGACACAGCGGCAAATACAGTGTCGTCCATCTTGGATATGCCGACTTTCAATTTGTTTCCGTGGTAACGGCGCTTCACTTCCCGGGTCATTCTAACATCCGGGTAAGTGGAATCGCGCCACTTACGTCATAACTCACTTTCGATGTGGATTATTGCGGTAGTGTGAACGCGAACACAATGTGGATCGACACCACTTCACTACCTAGGTACGAACCCATATCACGACCTTAGAGAGATATTAACGCTCAAGGTTGAGTTGAACTTTTTTGAAGGGTTAATGTTTCGTAATAGTCATACATATAATGTCATATTCAAAACATTTCATGAACTCATTAAAACCTGCTGAAGTGCTTTAAGTGATTTGATCAGATGGTTTACACACATGCCGACAGCCTTGCACTTTTCAGTTTCATTTCAAACGTCAAAGGATTTAATTGCCTCTTATTCAAGCCTTCTGAATGCCGGCTTCCGACTTTCTTGCTTCCATGCGATCATGTTTATTATGAATGATTACTTCTTTTCATTATATCACGTTATACTTTCCAGCTCATTTCACGTAAATTGCACCTAAGTATTTTCTCCTCGGCAAAGAAAAAGAAAATAGCATTGAAGTACATGTTTTTCAACTGATATTTCCATATGACGTATTTGTATTTGTATTTAATTCTGCATACAAATATGTATAAAGAGTAAAGCGCATACAATGAGATTCATGAAATGTTTTTGTTTGAATAAGTTTTATTTTCTGCATTTCATATTTTCTTTCATAACAATAACAAATATAACATAAGTAAGTTCAATTTACAGAAATATTCAGAAAACATTTAACACAATACATAGTAAATCAGTAGATATACATCAAAGCATATGACCAAAATATAATAACTCCCTTTACAATATAATACGCAAATTTGCACATTTAATGCAGAGGGCCGCCGTTCTAAGCAATGCTTGAATAGACGGACAGCCAAAGTAAAAGAAAATTTCTATTGTGAATTCTTGGTTATTCATATAGATGGGCCATATCGTAGTGAATCCAGTTTTATATAATTACTTGGAACACAGAAGTGGTGCATGTGTGTGCATGTGCGTGCTTGTGCAAGTGATGACGCACGATGGTGTTGATGGCCAACAATTCAGAGACAAGTAATGAAAGACTTGTGTCAAATACGGGTCAAGTTTTAACGTTATACTGCAAAACAAATGCGTCAAAAGCAGAAAAAGAGAGGGGTGGACCAAATTTGGTTTGTTGTTGGGTATAAGATATGGATGTTAATATAGTTACTGTACCGTATCGTATTGAGATAAAAAGTTTTTTTTTTTTTTTGGTGTTTGCCTTAAAGGAGCAAAGAGATGTGCATTGTTTTATATGCGGTGGGAGCGAATTCCAAATACCAGGCCCGTTATGCCGAATTGACTTATGGGCTAAAAGGAGTTTTGGGTTATTTAAATGAAAATCGTTGCGATGGCGCGTGGGGTATGCATGAACATCCGTGTTAAGGGAAAATGCGTTGTGGAAGAAGGGAAGTAAATTATGTGTATACTTAAACATAAAAATAGCAGTTTGATATTTGTGTATATCGTCAATCTTAAGTGTTTTCAGACTAAAAAATGAGGGGTCAGTATGTTTACGATAATTAGAATTGGAGCAAATTCGAAGAGCCTTTTTCTGTAAAAGAAAAATAGTGTTAATTTTGGTTTTATTAATGTTTCCCCAAACAACGTTACAATAAATACTATACGGTACGGGTTAGTGCATTGTACAGCATAGTAATGCTTTTCTGTACTAGATATTTTAATCTGGGAGTATTCCACGGCCTTGGATAATTGATGTCATCTCATATTATAGTATGATCATCCAGGTTAAATTGGAGTCAAGAGTTACGCCTAAAAACTTTGTTGACTCTCTTTCATTGATGTTCGGCATGTTAGTCAATAATGAGTTATTAGGTGTGATGGGTTGTGACTTCGAGGTATTGAAATTCTAGAAAACACGTTTATCTAATTTAGTGACAATTTATTGCATTTAAACATTCGGAAATTTTAGCCAAGATTCGCGAATTTTAGAATATTAACAAGTGTATTAGGCATTTATTGAATAAAAAGCACTCGTATCATCTGCAAATAAATAAACATAAGTCAGAAGGGCTGAGAATTTGATAGATATCGTTAATTTAAATAAGAAACAGTACAGGTCCTAAAATAGACCCCTGGGGTACACCACAGGTGATATATGATTTGCATGAAGTACTTGAATGAACTACAACATATTGCTGACGATGAAATAAATAATCCTGAAACCAAGAGAGAACTGTACCTCTGATACCATAATTATGCATTTTCTTAAGTAAAATTTCGTGATCTATTGTATCAAAGGCCTTACTTAGGTCCATAAATACTCCTATTATATGTGTTTTGTTGGCAAGAGAATCAATTATTTTATCACAAGTTTGAATAATCGCATAATCAGTTGAAAACCCTTTTCTGAAGCCAAACTGATTGGAATTTAAAATGCTATTATTAATCAAAAATTTATATAGACGTTCATGTGCATTTTTTTCGAGAATTTTGGATATGACGGGTAATAATGATCCCGGGATAATGATATTGGTCGGTAATTTTTTTATTTGGGATGCATCATCTTTTTTATAAATGGGGATTGCTTTAGCAATTTTTAAAGAATTTGGGAAGATACCGGTGGATAGGGATAAATTACAAATGTGTTTAAGGGGGGTTACTAAAGAATGTATAATTTGTTTTAACAAATGCATACTTAAACCATCATGCCCACAAGATCGACTTGACTTGAAAGATCGTACAATATTCAATATTTCATTTTCATTAGTCGGTGTAAAGAATAAAGAATTCAGATTTTTTTGTGGAAGGTAGTCGGTAACATTTCCAGCATTTATGTTTATTGTTGAGGTGAGTGTTGGACCTATGTTGGTGAAGAAGTTATTAAAACAGTTAGCAATTTTGGTGGGATCGTTAATGTCTTGATCATTATCTGTCATAACGTTTGGAATTTCTTTCTTTTTATTTTTAATAAGATCATTAACGGTTCGCCACAATTAATTTTTATTATCCTTGTTCAATACCAGTTTGTCTGAATAATATCGCTTTTGAGAAGCGCGAATTAATGTAGTTAATGTGTTACGGTATTTCTTATATTTGTCTTTATTTTGAGGTGTTGGTTTACGTAGAGATATTTTATATAAACGATTACGGGTAAGTATACAACGCATTAATCCCTGGGTTATCCATGGCTGCTTTATTTTATTCCGATTTGTATTTCGAATCAAGGGAATATTTTTGTCAAAATAGTAAAGAAATTTTTGCAAGAATAAATCATATGATAAATTTGCATCCCCTGACGAAAACAAGTCATCTTGCATTTGTTCCACGTGATAAATCAAAGATTAATGATGTTAATATTTTTCTTGTGATTCTTTTCTTTGGGCATCTTAAAGGTACTTGTTTTGGAAAGTACATTCCCTAACTGTTCTAAATGGGCAAATATGGGAGGTGTCGAAAATCTGAAAACAAAATTCCATTACTCGTCATTTTTTGTTTAAAATGTTTGAAAAAATGTTATCAATTAAACTTCACCGGAGTGTATCACATATTCTTGTCGGTTATCATTGTGTGGATAAAGTGTGCGCAGAAGATACCATGTTAAGGAATCTAGAAGAATTGTCGGCGCCGTTTGTAATATGTCTATTTTATAGTCCCCCATCAGAAAACAGACTTTTATTTTCAGTGAAATTGTATTTAAAAAGATATCGAAGCTATCTAAGAGAAGCTATTGTTTTGTGGGAGGTCTATAATAACAACCTAAGATAATATTTTTGTGTTTTCATATAATGTCAATAAATAAGCTCTCTCACACCATTAATACGTAAATTAAGGTCGGAGTTTATAGCGAAATTGATCATGTAGCATACGTAGCACACCAGCCTCCTCTTACCCAGATCTCTCGACCTTCACGAATCATATTATAAATTTGGAATATGAACATGTATGGGAAGTTGACATGCAACCAGAGTTTCTGTAATACCTATGACAGAAAATGCCAAAAGTGATAACGAGATTCAAAAAGTAATTCGATAGTATCAACTTTTTATTAAGGCTCCGTGCATTGATATGTAGGAGACTAAAGTATTTGCCTATGGTAATATCATGAATGGTTCTGTTATCATTTCCAGGTTTGCAACAAAATGTAGAATTAAATTGATTAATTGTGAAATAATTACAATGATGATCAATTAAGTGTTGGTCCTCTGATTCTTATTCAGTATCCATTTATAAATAATACCACACATTTGAAAGAAAGCGGTGGAGCCAAGATACACGGACGGACGTACGTCATTGTGAGTGGATGCGAGTGCAGGTTGGGGAGCGTGTATCCTATGAGTGCTGTTGTGAAAGGGTGCGTGCCCATTGTTTGTGGGCAACATGCGTGCGAAACGAGAGGAAAGATCGTGTTTCGCTTGATTGGTATCAGACAAGTAAACTATTGGAGTAAAGTACATAGACTATTGCAAGTCTCCATTTTTTTTCTCTCTTTTAAAAATATATTGGGACAGAATTAAATTACAATTCAATTGAAAGCTTTAAAGAAATTGCAAGACTAGATCGATTTGTCGGGGGAAGTACTACAGAATCATACATCTTGCAATTAAAGGGAAAAACTTTGATGGTTATTCATCTCACATAAAAAGGAAAATATGAAAGTATACACTGATTTTGAAGGTAAATGTAAAATTTGGATCTTGTGTTGAAACAAAAAAATACATCTTGCATTAAGAGAAGATATTATCAAATCGTACATTTTGCATTATGCAAAAGTAAAATGAAAAATAGAATGTAACCTGCAATGAAACAAAAGACCTTAATGCGGACTGAGCAAAGTCAGTGGTTATAATACACATGTAACTAATACAAAGAGCTTCTTTGCAAACATAAAGAAGGGAAATATATCAACATACACATATACATGTATGTGTATACATACATACACATTTATACATATATATAAATAAGTCATGTATAATCTATCTCATCTTCAACCAAAGAAAACACGTTGTGAATGTAGAATATTAAACCCAATTACTATTCAATTATTTTTCAGTGACAGGTGGAAATTTGTTCAAATAACTTTACACAGAAGCATGTCTAATTCGCATCTGTTTGTTTAAGAATTTGAGCCAGTTGTGTTTAGCACAAATTTCGTTAATCTAAATGGTACACCGTCATTATCATAATATGAGATATATAATCATGGAAATAGCTTTGTAAAAAAAAAATTATTATACAAATAAATATACACAGTTTTACTCACAGGAACCATTCTGATTATGCATAAAATAATGGTGTACTAGATTTGTGTTTTTGATTATGACGCATATACAAAATTGGATTATTTAAAATCGATAAATACGTGGATCGACAGTACTAATTTGAATGGAAGAAGATTATTCAAGTATACTGAGGTTTACACACTCGCTATTGAAAAGAAAACAACAACGAACAAAAAACGATCCACGCTATGGATGATTGTTGAAGCATATACGTTCAATAGACTAATTTACTAATATAATGCATACCCTTTCAGACAAAGGTTGTCCATGTCAATCTGACAGCTGCCCGAGGCTTGCCCGACATTGCAACAACTAAAGAATTCAAGTTGGTTTTATAAGTACTGAACTGTGTTTGTTATAATCAGGTTTATGAATAGCATGATACTGGGTCATCATGGAAGAAATATCCATAGAACTGAATTGCAATTAGCAAACTGGTAAACTGAACTGCAATTAGTAAAATGTATATGTATAATATTATGGAAATGTATATGTATAATATTGTGTCTTTTACAAAACATTTTTTTTTTCATATAAGCAGGAAAAAGTAAAGCTATATACAAGAGGCAATTTTTCTATTTTTCGACTTTCCTATCTAGCTTCGATGCGATCACGTTTCTTACGAATGATTACTTCTTTTTACCACCCATTTAGCGTAAATTGCACCAAGAATAATGTATTTTCTCCTCGTACATTTACGTTGACATTTACGTATTTTAATTGATTTTTCTACCTGAAAATAAGGTAAATCTCAATAAGACCTACTTTAGCCCTTCAAGAAATTGATGAGATATGATAAGACGTGGAATCCACGAAATATGGATTGATTTTTTTTTCCACACGTACCACATGTAAATCAATTCGTATTGTGTCAAAGCCATTTACGGTCTTACCTGCTTCTTCTTGTCCCGATGCGATCAATAACATATACAATTTATCGACCGATACGACCATTAGTATTCGAAGGCATTCAAATTCGTCAAGTACACATGTGCCCAGGGGCGTAGGCTGGTTTGGGCATGGGGAGGTGCACATCTTGCGGAGGTGGAACTAACTTGGTGTGGGGAGGTGCACATCTTAGGGAAGTGGAACTAAAGTTGAGAAAATCAGGCGTTGAAAGCAGAAAAGGTGGTGAAAATTTCTTTTTGCTTGCCAGGGGCGGAACTCCTTTCCCGGGGGGGCCAGTCAACTTTATAGGCTGGTACACATGCGTGACCAAAAAAAAGCGTTTAAAGCGGTGTTTTTTTCAGTTTTAAGCCGGCGGCCGCGCGTGCACTCGTTAAGGGTATCAAAAAACACCGATTTTTCCAAAAGGGTGGTTTTGAAAGACTGGTCAAACGTATTATGGGTAATGTTTCTTCTTCACAAGATTTTTTTTTAAAGACTGGCCAAACGGTTAGGGATTTTTCCCGCAACTTTTTTTTTTTTCTATTATAGCATTATTGTTAGCAGAAGACAAAAACTTTTTATGGGTCATATTCTGGCGACAACTTGTTTAGGGCCAAAAATGTCGTATATGAAGCCCGCGAAAAACATTGTTTAGGGGTTATTTTTGCACACGAAAACTCGTTTAGGGGTGTCGCGGAAAAATTGTCACGGCATGTGTACAGTATTTATATTTGATCTGCCCCCCCCGGGACTCCTTTGGCTCTGCGGGGGGGGGTGCACGTGCACCCAGTGCACCCCCCCCCCCAGCCTACGTCCTTGCATGTGCCCGAACTCCTGACGGCGTATAGACAAACACTCAAAACGACAAAGTCATTGTAAGCTAATGCATGTTTTGATGTATTACATGACATACCCACTGGCGAATGAGGTCTGTTTTGATCGAGGGGGCCTGTCCCCCGGCCTGTCCCATTCTCACAGGAGGAACATTTGAATAATTGATATACTAAATTATAACCCACAATCCTCTAGCAAGTCTGCAGTTACTTACCAATATTAAAGGCAAGGTCCACCCTGACGTCAAGTTGGTTTTAATAAAAGCAGAAAAATGAAAGAAACCCATTAAAGAAAGTTGGGCGAAAATCCACCAAAGAATAGCGGAGTTATGACGTTTCAAAGTTTTAGTTTTGTGACGTGCAGCTCCCCACATGACGTGTAATATTAATTCCATACATTGCCACTTTTGATTGGTTCATGATATCTGAAGGCTTTCTTATTCAAAGAAGCAAATATAAAACATGTTTCTAATTATATATTGAATGCACAAGAAAAAATAATTTTCAATATTCTGAGAAAATGGAACTTAATGGACTTTATGGGTTTTCTCATTTTTTCTGCTTTTATCAAAATCAACTTGACGTTTGGGTGGACCAGGCCTTTAATATGTATTTTTTTTTATTTCACCTGGTGTTAGGCCATATTGAATCGACTGGTCGGCCAGACCTGAGCCGTGGGCCCCCGCCAACAAAACACTAGATATAGGCCTATTCAACATTGTGGTCAAATTCCCTCTTCATTTTCATTTGTTGAAATTTTCACGGTTGAGCAAATCAAGGTGGAATTAAAAGTGAATGCAAAAGCTGCTGAAGATTGTGCTCATAAATCCTATAACCCAGACCATGCAGAGAAAATGTGGCCGTAACTATTTCTGTTCTTTTATTGAGTGATTGCAGCGATGCTTTAACTAGAGCATAATTTATGGCGTATAATATATCGTTACGGGAAGTATCGGATAATAGCATTGTAATGCTCCATACGTTATAATTTCACGGTTTTCTTTGAGACGACATATTTTCAACTGGACGGAATTTGTTCATGTATATAACAGAAAAAAAAATCAGCTAGTGTTAATGACATTTTTCTTTTAGTCACCATTTCGTGAAAGATGAACTTAATGACTCTTTTTAAGTACTCATTGCTCTAAGCAGTAAATATAATCAGAAGGAAACAAAATAAAGTAAAAAAAAAATGATCTGAATTGACGCTCTCTGCCACCCTCACTTTTAGAATATTTAAAAGAGAGGAATAACGACACTTTCTTGATATTATATCCAACCTTTTACCCTGCTGGGGGATGGATCCAACATTTAGATTCAGCTTGATAAAATTTTAAATATAATATTAAGAAAGTGATGTTACTCTTCGTTCCTTTTAAATGTCGATTTAGTATTTTAATTTTTAATGTGTTGTTGGTTTGTTCTTTGACCATAACTTACAACAACTGAAATGATTTAATTTTGATTTAATTTTATTCCATATTAACGGCTGTAATCATTATCTTACACATTTTTTTTGTCAAAGTCAACTGAATCCTCCTAATATCAACACTTTCCTTAAGGATTACTCCGTGGTAACGTATCTGGCAGATCGCAACTTTGCATCCAAATGGGTTTAACTTTGGATTTCACGAAATTTCAAGAATTAAACGGGTGTAACTAGTATTAAAGTATACCTTTCCATAACAATAGATAGAATTCGATGTGGTCAGTGTTGCGATTTGTCACTGAAATTGCCCAATTAATGTGAGAATAACCTATCAGTTAAATGGCGGGAAATGTGTATTTCTGAAATATATAATGTACGTTTTGTTCGTGATAGTTGCTTATATTCAAACTATGTTTGCACTTTTGCTAATTCACAGTTGATAACATCAGCAAGAACATTTATATTTTTGTGCGAGTTCAGTATATTTGTATTGTTCGCAACAAAGTGAAGGTTAGCTTTGGGGATGATTTATATTATATCATTTATGTATATAATAAAATCATAGAACACGTTTCTTTCGTACTCGATGAACCTTTTTTGGGGGGAGGGGGTGGCCTTTTCGCGATTTATTCTAACAGTTTTCATTTGGAGTTGAATACCGCCAAAAAAACATCATGGGACGTCGATGTCCTCCATACTGCATTGAGGATTGAGTGTCTGAAAAAAATATGGATATGGTATTGCCAAATCATTTAAAACATTTATGGTCTCCTCCTCCTCCTTCTCACTGTTTTGCATTCTTTGAATGCACACACTATGTCTAAGTTACATTCTTCTTTATGTCTTCGATGGAAATTTTACAGAAATGCCTGAATTCTTTGGTATATAGGAATCATTGTGCGATTGGGCGGGCGGTCGGGCTGTCCGTTGCAAATCTTGCGGATTCAACTACTTCCACAGTTTTTAACCAATGCTCATGTAATTTGGGATACACTTTGGTCTTGGGTTAAAGATGTACAAGAAACATTTTTCGCATGTGTCGGAAACTGTATTGCCATGGTAACGGCATATTATTGCAAAAAAATCAGATAAAAATCTTACGGATCGAACTACTTTTTTGACCAAAGATCGTAAGATCTAGTACACCCATTAGTCTTGGGGTGAAAATGTGCAAGACAGGTTTTTTTTATGCGTTGGAAACTGCGTTACCATAATAACAGCTTATGACAATAAATCCCGGAAAATTCTTGCGGATCAGAGAACTTTCTCAGATTTTCACCAATGCTCATGAGATTTAGAACAAACATTGATCTTGAAGTGAAGATGTGAAAAACGCATTTTGTTTAATGCGTTGGAAACTGCGTTGCCATAGTAACAGCTCGTTAGGACAATAAATCCCGTAAAAAGGTAAACATCTTGCAAATTGAACTCTTCTCTTAGTTTTTTGACTAATGCTCATGTTGAAAACTGCGTTGCCATAGTAACGGCACATTGTGGCAATAAGTCAAGGACGTGATGGGACGGCGGTATTAATCACCATTAGTGATATTTCTAGTTAACTTTGTTTCGAGGGATGACAATCTAGTCTTTTTAAGTGGATTACTGTTTTCCACTATCTATCATTATTTCAATTTCTCCACTTCTTGATAAACAGAATGGAAGTGAAAAGGTCTCCTGGCCAGAGCAAATATTTGACTTAAAAACAGACTTTTTACGAATGCGTAATGGAGTCAAACTTGGTTTTCACATGAAAAAGATACTAATGGCCGATCAATTTTATTTGATATAAAGCCGATTGCAGCTAAATGTAGAATACGTTTAGGTTACGACATAAATGGCTCAAAGACAAATCGAATTGGATTGGTATTGAGGGAATTAAAACACTTGAAATCCGGTTTGATATTACTTGGAAACCACGTCTTATCAATCAAGAGTCAGACACTCTAATGGCCCCAAATGGGTTTTGATAAAAAGCTTAATCGTACGTTTGTGGTGAAATAAATCCAAATCTTTCAACATCACGTGATGTACATTACACCTACGAACAATGTCGTTGAGGAGATATTATCTTCAAAACCTAATTTACGAAAATAGTTGGGGAAATATA
>JZLH01S0000094.1:68199-78851 GCA_001188425.1 Eucidaris tribuloides
CGTGTGTGTGTGTGTGTGTGTGATTGTGTGTGTGTGCGTGTATATGTGTTTGTGTGTATGTATGTCTGTCTGTCTGTGTGTCTGTCTGTGTGTGTGATGTTTCTTTTATCCCTATACCCCAATTCGAATTAACCTGACGACCATGATATATGATCTAAATTTTTCATAATCCTTTCATTAAATTTGGTTTACCATACCACAGTCAAACAGGCAAGCCAAGATCGAAGTCAGGATAACTTGCCTTGTGAAGTGTGTGGTGACGTCTCCTCCGGGATCCATTTTGGTGTCTTCACCTGCGAAGGATGCAAGGTGAGCCATCTAAATCAATAAACACACTAGTTTAATTTACCCTTTAGAGGGTTCTAGGCTTCTAGCTAGGACTACTCCCCCCCCCCCCGGACAACTTACGCCCAACAACTCCCACGACGAACAACTCCCCCGAATGGCATCCACTCTTCGAGGACAACTCCCCAAGGACAACTCTCCCGGAGGAGTTAAACAATGACTACAACTTTGCAAAATCTAAGTTGTCCTCGGAAGAGTAGTCCTCTAGGGCAGTTGTTCTATGGGGAGTTGTCTTCAGGGAGAGATATTCACGGGGTACCTCGGGATAAATAAAAATAACTTGCCATTTCAAGAGTGTGGTGACGTCTCCTCTGGGATCCATTTTGGTTTTTCACCGGCGAAGGTTGTTAGGTGACAATCGTATTTGTTGTTATGGATAAGACAAACAACCTTGCATATTAGTATGAAACCAAACAAGACAAAAAAGTACCATTATTGTATATAGTATTGCAACATACACTATAATGCATGCAATTTCAGTTGAAGGGGTCTTTCTAAAATGACGTCCTAATGAAGTTTGTAATTGGAAAATCACAAATTATTTGAAAAGAAATCAATGAATAATCTTTTTCCTTCCTTCTCCAGGGCGGAGGGATTATCAAATACAGGCGCACCCACGGCAGAGGGGCTGGAACATAAAATTTAACATTTTTTTTTCGCCTCCCTATAGGAGTGGGTTGTTTATTTACACTAGCATAGTAATGCGGTTTCATATTTCCCGTGAAACGGTTTTGATGGCTTGGAAAGACTTCCAGCAAACAAAAAATGTCAATGTGTTCCTCTGACGCGGTCCCAGAAAGAAGACACCACGTCGCAAAGACGAAAGCGCCTCCAATCTTCAATAGATAGAGATAAGGAGGATAAGGCTACTAATATAAAGATGATGGCCTTGTCTCCACATTATTATATCAAATGTACTAAAAAATTCGCACAAATTTTAGGATGATTGCAATAATATACCGCCTTTAAAATTGAGAAAGAATAAGAAATTACAATATGAGGAGGTCCTTTTCTGTAATATGGGGCGTATATGCCCCTTATCACTATCTTATGAAGATAGCAAGCGCTTTCGTCTTTGCGGCGTGGTGTCTTCTTTTTGAGACCGTGTCAGAGAAACACAGTATTTTTTTTGGAAGTCTTTCCAAGCCATCAAAACCGTTTCACGGGAAATATGAAACCGAATTACGATGTTAGTGTGAATTAACACCCCACCCCTACAGGGAGGCGAAAAACAATTTGATTTTATGTTCCAGCCCCTCTGCCGTGCGTGCGCCTGCATTTGATAATCTCTCCGCCTTGGAGAAGGAAGAAAAAAATGTTCATTGATTTTCTTTTAAATAGTTTGTTATTTTCCAGTTATAAACTTCATTAGGACGCCATTATAGAAAGACCCATGCAACTCAAAATGCATGCGTTATAGTGCATATTGCAATACTTTTGAGTAGGGAGGGTATATAAATAGCCAACGCCCCTAAAACACAAAACAAACGAATAAACAAGCAACACGAAAATATTAAAACCATGACCTACATACATACACACTATCCTTTTCACGTAATTGTTTTTCTTAACTGCAAATTTACGCTGCCTTTCTATGGGTGTTATTTCATAACATTTTTATACAAAACTTTGAAATATTTTGTGTAACTATGTGATCCCAACCTGATTTTCATCATTTGAGACATTATCAATCATAACGTTACTCCAGCTGCTTTTGTAAACCTCTTGTTTTCTATCGTATCGATCCAGGGTTTTTATAGACGGAGTCTGAAAGATAGCAACACGTACAAATGTTCAAGAAACGAAGATTGCACCATTACCGTTTCTGTCGATTCAAGAAATGTCTAGAAGTAGGCATGTCACGATCCAGTAAGTTTGAATGCTATTTGTAAAACTTTGCAATGCACCTAAGTGTAAAAAATGTAGGGCGGATATCTTTCAAAGAATTTCAAACTTTCCCACAAATCAATTACATGAGTTTTACCATAGCACACACTAAATACACAGTGGCGTAGCCAGAAT
The DNA here is from genome assembly GCA_001188425.1 of Eucidaris tribuloides. Classification (NCBI taxonomy): domain Eukaryota; kingdom Metazoa; phylum Echinodermata; class Echinoidea; order Cidaroida; family Cidaridae; genus Eucidaris; species Eucidaris tribuloides. The sequence continues at coordinate 70,567 of JZLH01S0000094.1, forward strand.
TTGATCTTAACTGTCTTAGCTGTCTGTCTCTGCTGAACGCTGGATTCCGGTGCTGGAGCTGTGAAAGGATGCATCAGCAAAATAAAACAAAAACAAAAAACAAAACAAAACAAAACAAATCAAACAATCAGCAAAAATTCACAAAAACATGCTTAAACTTTAAAAAGGTAATTTTTTTAGTCACATGTTATTTTATGGATGCAATTATCACTATCATTTACCAAACGTATATTTCAGTCAATTTCATTTTCATTTCATTTTCACCTGGTTTGTTTCTGTTTATTTGCGTTATAAATACCTATTGATGTGTGTTTTTGTATATTTTTGTGTACGTTATGTCCCTTGTACTGTATGTAAAATAGATTTTCGTTGATGCTCGTACGTGAATATTGAGTATTGAACTTGTCTACATAATGTACATTTTTATTATATTGTAAACTGATGTTATATTGTAAACTGATGCTTTCAGCCTGTGCTGCTAATCAGTGTATGTTATTTACCAATAAAAAAATAAAAAAATCTTAAGGGGCGGAATATGAGAGGGAGCGAACGAGGGGGGGGGTGGAGTTTTTTCGCCTTCCAAATCTTAGGTGGCTGCCCCCACTGCCCCCCCCCCCCCCCCCCCCCGGCTACGCCACTGAGAGTACATTGAGTCTGTGATCCAATTAGTGAATGTGATACTTAAGATTGTCAGAAATCTACTTGTTAGGCTGTCAGGCTGACTGTTCGTACTGTAATGGAAAGATAATCTTCTGACGTGATCGATAGCATTACAAGAACTCCGGTGTAAAACGTGGTTGTTCATGGAAATTGGTGTGGAAACATGTTAGGCCATTTTCGTTAAATTTTGTTGAATAAACTACCTGATGATTAACGTGTATAATATAGCCCGAAGTACCCACGGGGGGGGGGGGGTTCACATTGCCTGTTTTAACAACTCCTATGGCTCTTTTTAGGTAACCGAAGATGAATATTATATATTTGGTCATTACCTTACACAGACATTAAGCTTGGACGACACCACAAAGCTGTCAAGGATCTCACTGTTGCCACCGCATCCTCGGATAGAAAGGCAGACTATACAGCATCAACCCCCATGATACCAACAATACCAGATGTATCACCAACTGATGCCAGTGGAAGAACATCGAAAAACGTACAAGACATTCAGCAGGACCAACGGTTTTCACACGAAACTACTCCAACTCACCAGCCATCTGATTATGAGACTATGGGACAGGTCACACCAGCTCTGACGAAAGAGTGTCCTAGTAATTTTATGAGCAATAATTGCTCATACGGTCAGGGCTGTAGTCCAAATCCGAGTCCACACACTAGTCCCGATCAACTTCTATCATTACCCCCATTTGTTCGTTACCCATCTCCCAGTGGAAGCAATAGCAGAAGGGGATACTCTTCGCCGGGACATACTCCTATCGGAAGTGCGGAGACATCATCTGCTCTTGGTATGCACAATGCAAGTTTTAATGTCGTAGTTCCTGCACCTCTTCCAGTAAATCCAAAGAATAATGAGAACATTGACAATGCTTCAGCCAATCTTGTAAATAAACGCAGGGTCAATTCTGCTGCACCACTACCAAGTAATAACGATGCACTTCGTCATACACTCTACTCAGATGAAGCAGCAATAACAAGAAAAACCCAAGAACTGACAAAGCCAAACCAAGCTGGAACTACTGGTGATATTTGCTCATCGTCAAACATCCACGACTTCAACCGAACGATTTCGCAAAATGGAAGTGCAGACTGTTTGGTCGGTCATGAAAAACGTGATGTTATTGATGCTAAAATCTATGAGGCTATCTTTGTGGACTTGTCTTTGTCCATGTCCATTCGGCCAGACAATCCATCTTCCCAAAAGCCTGCCGGAATATCTGGTTCAACAGAAATTGACAGGACTTTGATATCACCGACATTAACACAGACAGCGCCAGGGTTGACTCAGACTTCTTTATCGAGTTCTAAAATAAGAGATACATCGGAATTATCCAGTCGGTCATCCATATCGCCAAACACAGATATTTCACTGCCATCACATATCGGCAAAGAGCAGTCAGAAATCACTCAGGTATCTGAATCATGGTATTCTTTATGTTTGGATTCTCTATCACGGAACGCCCCAGAACCGATAGATCCATCACTCAAAGCAATTGATGCATATCCCAAGAAAGCGGAGTGTAATGTAATCCTACATCAGAAGACTAGAACATCAGACATAGTGTCACACAGTATGACAGTACTATCTACTTGTGGCCCATCAGCAACGAAAATGACATCACCTGAGACTCAAGTGTATGCTTGTCCATCCACGAGGGCAAAGCGGTCCTTCGATGATACCATATCAAGTGACCGAAAATCATCCAGTAAGATTCGTCAAGTATCACATACCGACTCTTACTCAGTTCGGAATGCAGCCACTGATGGTGGCGCCAGTTCAAATGCTGTTTCGGGATCCAACTGCTCTCCTAGTTCTGAATCTAACAATATATTTGATGATGACATGCATAGGCTTTTGACGTATTGCGAAGAAGGCGTGCGATCAAACCAGTTCTCAGATAAAATACTGTCAGATAAAAGTGAATCTGCTTTGTTGAAGGACAAAAAGACTTTGGGAGTTCTAGATCAAAACAATAGGATATTTAAGGTAAACCGCATTATGACTGAAATCTCGGCTTCTCTGCGGTCCATCAAAACCAACGTGAAGCTGCACGAGTCTGCCAAGTATGTGAGTACATATATGAATTCTGATAATGTTAAATTATTTATTTCTTTTATTTCATATAGATGAAAAGCGGCCATTACATACAATTTAATACATCGCAAGTAATCATTCAATTTCTCTGAAAAAAATCAGTCATTAAAATTCTGCTTAGTTTTACGTTTCTTCTAAAGTTTAAGTTGAAAGCCATCAGCTGTCAAATTTTGACAGATTATTTAGATTAGTTTCCTTATGTTTTTATACTAAAAATTACATTTCAGAACCAACCAATCGAGCTTTGACAGTCCACAATCAATAAATTTATGATTTTGCAGTTTTTATGAAAGAAAGTCTTCAAGCTATGAAAAATCAACATTGCAAACTGTAGCCTTACTCTTGTTCTTCCTCATAATGGCACCACTCTGAATAATTATATAACGCGTTGGAAGTCACCCACGCATAAATAGGAGGAAATTCTACACATTGGTTTTCTACATGTTCTTGCCAGCGTAACATTCTTTAATAGAACACTTTATATTTTTCAGTCAAACAAAATCAACTGAATAGTAAGCCCTTTGCAAACAAGTTCTATGAGAGATGGGCCGTTTGTGACAAGTTGTCATAACCGAAATCACAATCGGTATTCCAAAAGTCAACATAATGTGCTGTCAGTGTAAGTTTTAGGGCTATTATTCAAACCATGGAAATAAATAAAACATAATTATGAGAATGTGACCTGTAATGTTACATTGCATAACCATGTATATTGATTGACCAAGAACCTAGTCGAGCAAGCTCAATGAAATCGAGTCATAAGACAGAAGTCGCCGTTCGTCCAACATGTTATAAGTAAATATTTTCCTGATGCTTTAACCATGTCAGTGGACACACATCTACATAAAAGTTAACATTTGTAAACTTCAAATGACCTTCTAAAGCAGTAGTTTAACCCCTTGGGCTCGATGCTAAACGGCACTGTTGTTCATTGAGAGACGACGCCATTTATGCGTGGTAAACTTTGAAGGGAAGATGTACCTATGTATTCTTATAAAATTCCTCTCACAATATTTATTTTCTTATTTTATACTAGTCAAAAATGTGTAATTTGGGGGACAGACGCATTAAGTAATGGAAACTGTACCGTTTATCCAGTGTTTGAACCGAAATTGTTATCATATATTCTGGGCTTCTGTAGAAGCCCGTCGTCTCTGAGTATGCAATGTACTGGGCTTCTGTACAAGCCCGTCGTCCCCAAGGGGTTAATCCAAGTATTGCTGGATGCTTTCATGCAATATCGGTCTGTTTATTCACTGCAGCTAAGAACCCATCCCGAGTGCAACTCTGGAAAACACTGGGATAGATTTCACGAGATCATGAGTGCACTCGCCATAACAGTAGTTCAGTGCATCAAGAAGATACCAGGTAAGTCAGAACTAATTTCGCGGTACAACTGGACAACTGGACAATCGGGTACTGCCACCCTAAACCTTTTCCATTAAGAAATTTGATCATGAATTCAAGTTTTATAGGTCCGAGTCCAAGTCCAGTTTCGCACATGTACACCATACCAAACTGTGCACGTTAAGATACACAGCATATAACGCCAATGTGTATTGAAGTATTGATCGTAAGTCTAGAATCATAAATCGACCATTTTTATCCGTAATTGTTTTAACTCTGAGCACATTAGCGCCGGGTATCATGATTCCCCTTACAACCTTCAAAAAGAATGGAACCAAGGAGAATCAAGTCTATTGAAAGCAAGCAAGCTGTGGGAACTTGCTAGGAAATGTCTAAATAAATCAGGGTGGGACTTCAAAATCCCGATCAAAGTTCGCCATAAACTGGGCCAGTGGCGTCGATCCTGGTGTGGCAAAGGGGCAATCGCCATCCCAATGAAAATATTGGGTGGCAAACATATTGATTTGCCCCCCCCCCCAATAATTTTGGCAACTTGAAAAATTGATAATATGTAGTGCAAGGATATGTTTAAACAGACCTGGAAAGACTACAAAACCATTCAACTTGGCATAAAAATACGAGTAAACATACACAATTTTCAATTTTCAGCGCGCTTTGCGCGCAAAATTCTACATTGCAATTTGCCGCGAGCCGAATATTTTTGACATTTTTTCCCTCTTGCCCCCCCCCATCTGAAAAATGGATCGACGCCCCTGAACAGAGCTCCAGTCTGTACACAGTCCCTTACCTAAAAGACACTTAAATGTTTTCTCTTTGCCAATGACTTTTATCCTGCAAGAAGTGCCGGTTCCGTAAATTACTCGAAGACATGTTTCACCTATTTACTCATTATCATAATTCAGAACATATTTTGATGGCAATGATTTTTTTCTTCAAAATACGTGGTTGTATATTATCTTACTCGTGCATGCATAACGTTTTCTCCTTGACTTAAAAGCGAATGCGTAGAAAATTAAGGCAGTTCATAATTTCAAGCATATCTTGTCTTCTTGTTATCGTGGATATTAACCCATATTTCCTCCATTTTCTTTCAGGTTTTGACACCATTCCCATGTCTGATCGTATAGAGCTCATCAAACACAGCATATCTCCAATCTTCCTTGTACAAAGAGTACTCGTGGTCATGGAAAACCCGCAATGGAACTTCAAGGACAATCCTTATATCTCAAACAACACTCTCCGTCGAATGCGTGATGATTTCCAAGAAATTATCGTGAGCTTTGCAAATATAAGCAACGAATTTCAATTTGATAACATCGAACTGGCGCTGCTGAAGATGCTGATTATTTTCAATCCAGGTACTATATGATGTCTTTTTATCATTAGCAGTTGGTAAAATTCCAACAAATTTTAATTCACTTCTGCAAGATCAGCTCCAGATGAAAAAGCTCTTATTGATTTGTAGTTTCTCCGCGGCCACAGATCCATAAAACTAATTCACTCAAAGATAAGATGGGTAATAAACCTTTTCAGTATTGTATTCAAATTTATGAATATTTTTCTTGTGCAGCCTAGTAATGAGCTATTTTTGCCATCTGTTTATTAAAATACATTTTCAAAATTCAAAATGGAACATAAGCTGTTGCTTTGTCCGGCAGGCTATCTGGTTGTCAAGAGCAACCCCTGTCCGAAAGATATACACAAAATTTGCATACATTATCAACGTAGTCTTTTGCCAAGAGGCAGGGCTTCTATCTAGAAATCGTAGGTCGGCCCTTAAGTTTTTCACCTCCTAGGTAACATGTAGGATGACCTGTATGAACGACGATTGTTCGGAAGATTGTGCATTATGTGTACGCCAGTTGACAAGTCTACAGAATCTCTATTACAATGTACCGTATAATAACAGAATTTCAGTCAACAGGTTACGTGAGTGTAGAGTAACGGCATTATCAGAGAGTTAGAGCTCTTGTTGATTATGTGGCCTGTAATTACGTATGCAGTACTTATCACTTATTTTTGTTATGTATTAACTTTGAACTTTAAACTACTTTATCACGAGCTGAGATATTGCTACATTGTAATTGAAGCTTCCAGAGAAAGTACACGTCTTTGAAAATTATGTGTATAATAGCCTATGGTGCATATTTGCACCTAAGGCACTGCAAGAGTATTTTGCAGAAGGTATAGGGCAATCGTTTGCCTTCGTACTTAAAAACTGACAAACAAAGTCCTTCACATGTACAGCATTTGCTCGAGGAATTGAAACAATTATAAAATCACACGTATTCGGTGATATACATGTTTCTTTTTATTTTTCTTGTCCATTCTGCAGATTTAGACTTAGAAGATGAAAGATCTGTCCTACAACTTCACAAGGACTACCGGGATATTCTCAGACGTTACTGCCAAGGTATACGCCCAAAGCAAAGATCTTACACCCTATGATATTATTGCCAGTTATTCTGTCCAATATTGCAACATTTGTTAAACCAGCCTTTCCTTAATTTTTCCTCGTAGAACTATTAAATGTCATTGTTGATCTTGTGTTTTTCGTGTGCTTTATGTAAAGGTTGAACGTGGTATCATACAGTCCACACTTTCAAAGTATTTCGCATGGTCAGCGTCATGTGTGTCTCGGCGCATTGCCAAAACACACAGACACATGTTTTTTTTAATTACACTAAGAAATAATTGCCTTTGATAGGAATTTTGAGTTTGGAGGGTCAGAAAAGTTAATATTTTTAAAAGTGCTCATGAAAGTCCAAGAAATAGAGTTGATAAATAATTTACAAAATAATGCAAATGTGCTGACATTTCACGTATTCCTATTTCGTTGGGCAGACACCCAAGGAAACCTGGACCACTACCACATTCTGCTCCAGTTCGTCCCAATTCTCATCAAAATGGACACCGTAAACAAGGAGAAGTTCCGACGGATGGTCCGGGATATGCCGAATGTCGTGTTGCCTGCGTTGTTCACGGAGATCAGTTTGTCTTAAAATGGGAGTGTAAATATCAAATCGATATCTTCAGTGACGCAGACCTGTCGATGTGATAGTCTTATAGACCCCCCCCCCCTCCAATGGAGAGGATATTATCTGAGCAAAATCGGAACAATGAGGAATTATATCATTTCATCATGTAACATCTGCGACCGATGTAACACACATACACACAAAATAAAGACAGCAATGCATACACGTGTGCACATAAATACTGACATCTACACACACGCGCGCGCGCGCGCGCGCATGCACGCACACACACATATCTGGGCCCTGTCTCATAAATCTTTGCAATTGATTGCAACTTTCAAAAATCGATCGCAAGTTGATTTCAACCAATCAGAACCCAGTATTTTAAGACATACAATCGATTTTTGGATTTGCAATTGATTGCAAGTTTTATGAGATAGGGCCCTGATGTGTAATTCAAGGAGGCGTGCAAATGTGTGTGTGCGTGGTGTGTGTGTGTGTGTGTGTGTGTGTGTGTGTGTGTGTGTGTGTGTGTGTGTGTGTGTGTGTGTGTGTGTGTGTGTGTGTGTGTGTGTGTGTGTGTGTGTGTGTGTGTGTGGTGCTGCCCTCTTATATGTCAATCTATTTCGAGAAGTTAGTGTTTATACACACCTACAGAATGAGGAGACCTGACATTTTCTAGGAGCTCCTCAAAATAATGTTTAATTAGTGTGTAATACGAGGAGGAACTTCAGTGTATAAGTAGTATCATGTACCTTTTTGCAGTAATTACAACAGCACATCTTACTGAGGATCTCCTCGAATTAATAGTAACTTCTCATTTTTTATTTGTGTGAGATCACAACTCCTCGTACTCATTGGCTCGTAGGTGCACGCAGACACACACACACAAAAAAAAACTAAGATATGAGCGCACAATATTCTTTATGAAGTTTACTAATTAAAAGTACTTTTATCTTAAATTGGGTCAGGTTCTTACATTATTATACAAGTGTTGACTAATTATACTCAATTAAGATTTAATTCCTAAACATTACCTCAGCATTTTATAATGTATTATGTGTAGAAACATTAAAAGGATTTGATGATAATATACAGCGTGTATCAAAAAAAAGTAGACACTTAGAAAAAAAAATTATTAAAAATTGCTTTCGTGATGTTGAGAT
>JZLH01S0000107.1:21761-31925 GCA_001188425.1 Eucidaris tribuloides
AATCGGATCTGTAGAATTCCTTGACAAACAGTGCACCAAAAAGCCTGAGATTTGATACCCAGCTGGAATTAAGTGTGATTGCCTGTGAAAATTGTACACTGCATAAATTTGATGTATTTGAAGTGGTTACAAAGTGATGTGCGATGCAGCAGGTTTAAATAGAAATTTGCAATTAATTTCATGTTCTTGTCATAACTGCACACAGTATCATCATCTGATTTGATAGTGTTTTCCCATGCAACCCATGATATTTAACCTAATATTCATGTGACAAACCACCAAGCTAAAAGATAAAAAGAAGTGACAATTGCAGCATGAAAACATTCTTCTTATATGTGATTATATACAGACAAATGCTGTGATGAATATTTGTGAAATATGTGCTAATTATGCATACATGTACATTGCTTTCACAATAAACATCTGCAACAACGATGCTTTTGTAGCCAGAACCAAAAAAATTGTATATCAAGTATAAAAATATGCACAGCTGATGTCATGAAAGTGTACCCATCAAATTCCATATTTGTTATATTGTAACCCTTGTACATGTAAGACAAATATCATAAATAAAAAGCTGCAAAGTGCACATATGTAAGGAACTCACCATCATGAATGCATTCTGTAGTCTGGTAAAAATAAATCAATAAATGTGTAAATTCAACCACAAGATGCCCTACATGAAAGAGCTAGTCATGAGGTGGAGAATACCTACAGTATCTGCCTAAATGATTCTCCACATATAGTGAGTTAATTGCATACAAATCCATTTGAGCGCAATGACATGATTGGAGCACTGTGAAAATGCCTCCAGATCCAAATGAGTTGAAACATATACTAATATATACACTCAGTGGAACGTGCGTCCTGGCTGAAGGTTTGAATTTGTTTATTTGAGAGAAGCAAGCACCAGGGACAACAAATTACCTGTTGCAGTGAATACTTATGGTGATTTTTGAAAAGACTGAAATATTTGACCACAATTTTTCACAGCAGAATTCTTGAATATTTTTCTTGATTCTAGAAGCAGTTTTATTCCAAAATAAGTATTGCTTCCAATCCTGCCATTGCCTTTGAGCTGGAGTGGATTATTTTTTACCATATCATTTTCAATGGGTTAATAAAGGAAGACAACCATTACTCACCATAAAAGTTCCGCCCTTGATTTTATTTCCCACCTGCCAGTCATCATTTCAGAAGCTGGAGCTATGTCATTGGTTGAACCTAGGCTGTTAGATCGAAGAGGTAATGTTTCTTCAAATGATCTGTCTTGTTTTTTTTTCTTGCAGCTAAAAGTTGTATTATTTTCTGAGCATATACTAGTGAATTCTTGAAATTCTAGAGAATGACGTTAATATGCTAGTTGTGCTCAAAGCAAGTTACAGTATTTTGTGTTGTTGGGTTTGTTGTTTTTGGTGTGATTCTTTATATTTGAGATATATCATATTGTCATGCATGTATATTTGTAACATAATACCAATAAGTTGAATGTTTGTCAGGACCATCATGTAATGCACCTGCATCCCATATTTTGATGTTTCTTGTTATAACCCCCTGAGAATGGGTAACCATATGGCATGTACTTAATTAGTGAAATTGTTACATCATTGTGGTACTCTTATGTTTTCATTTAATAGTTAACCACATTATTGTAACAGAGAAACGTTTAGTATGTGATTTCAGTAATGTTGTTCAAACTCACAAATCCTTCTTCCTTTAAAGTGCAAATATGAGTGCATTTTGATTGTGTCCTGTTCAATATTTTGATAAATTGCCCATTGGGATGATATATATTTTTTATCGGACATCAAGCTGTAGCCGTGAAAGTAGTCATGATTCCAATTCTCAGTAAAATGATGTGGTGGCATTATTGTAGAATAGGGTGTTCAAGCTGTAAGTGCATATTACCCAATAAAACTATTGAAGAGGCTTGTCAAGGTTTCTAAGCAGTGAAAAAATGAACTATCTAAATAAATGAATTTGATTAGTTAGGTTTCAGTTCAGGCAATAAGCTATTACAAGACTCACAAATAATTCCAGGGTCCAATGAAAGCCCTACAAACAAACGCCATTTTTTTTATTTTACAAATCTGTCATTTTCTTAATAAAATTGAAAAGTGTGATTTATCCCTTCCCTGAGTGAATTGTCCCACAAATCCCATATTTAAAATTTCATATATTATTAATATCAAGAAACATTCTGTGTTGTGTACATACCATGTTGTGGTTGTTGGGTACTAATACTGAACGTTGTTTTTTTTTTAATTGTGGAACAATTTATCCCATGATGGACCAAATCACCTGATTTTCCATTACAGCATTCAACATGTTTAATTGCTTCATATCAATACCCCTAGGTGCCATCTCTCTTGTGGAGATTTCAGATCAGGAATTGTGCATTCTGGATCAAATCCTCCAAGAGTATCTAGAAAACAAGAGCCTTACTGGTAAATAAGCAGGGAAAATTTTGGTGAAATAACACTAATTTTATTACTAAAAATCACAAAACACCTGTGTTGGTAAAATTGGTAACTGACAGTGATGCACTTTATGTGTCAGATCTAACATTCTGAGTTCCAGTTGTCTTTAATTTGTGTCTAATTTGTGTTTTGTGTCAGCTCACCTTGTATGCCACTTGTTTTTATTTCACTCACGTCTTTACAACAATCAGCAAGTGAAATCCACCATCAATCTTTGACACCAGAGAGCGTTAAGTTAAATGGTCTTCTGAGACGAGGTAATTACTGCTTAAACATTCAAATTCTCAGTTTTGTGTCTATAGGGTACACAAAGCTTCTTGGTGATGGTTAAAAGCATTTTTCCCTCTGCAAAACATAAACATTATGAATATAGACTTGAAATCTGTTTTTGCTATCTGAAAAGTGGTTTTGCAGCTGTATTTATTGGTGAAAAAGAATAAATTGTAGTCAGATGTGTTATAGGTACATGTAATGTAGACCTTTTCCCATTCTTCTAAACCAGAAAATAAAATAGTTATATGAAATCAGAAACAACAAGTATTTGTACTCATGTCACTTCAAAGTTATTAGTGACTGATTGTTTCAAATATAAGTGGCTTGACAAAAAAATTATTTAAAATGTTCCAGACTTTTTGTAACAGTTAATGGTAACTTTCAGTTTCAGAACTTTTGTCTTTTTCATTGTCAGTGGGTAAACCATGTTTTTATATTGTCAACTTTATGAAGATTGTGTAAAGGGTTTTAAGGAAAGCTCATAGCAATTATCACTATTCAATGGAATCTTTATATGAACTATTGCTTGATTTGCAAATATAAAAGCATTTGGTTGTGAACATAAAATTAGTGAAATGGCCAAAAATATTGATACTGAAAATCATGTGGTGTCTCTACATTTAACAAATGAAAGCAACACATAATTGACGTCAGTCCTACAAATTGACAATATTTTTATGATATTATGTGTCTTTGAGGGAAGCACCAGGAATTACACAATCACCCAGTGATACAACTGTTTTATACATTTGTTATATTTATTGTAAAGATCTAATTTCAATATGATTAATGATTTGTAAATGATTTGTAATTTGTTAATATCCAGTTGTTCATTTCACAAGAAAACTGCTCATTCATTGATGCGCTAAAAAAAGAATGTGGATGACATCAGGCAGCCAAAAAATGCTAAAATAATAATATTCACCACTTTTTTTTATACATGGCTAATGCTTTGGCACATGAACCAAGCATTCACACATAAAGACACATGCATATACACAAAGCAACTATCATGATACCTAAATATTCATCAACTTTTGTGCTGAATTTAGTAAAATAAGGATGAATATGGCTTTTGGGCTGTCCATCTGTCTACTAATTTAGCCACTGGTGATATGTCATCTATTTTACGACTTGCATCATGGTGATCATTCTTAATCTCTGAAGATGCATGCATATTAAAAACATTATATAAGTGCATCCATCTATGCATCATAATCTACAATGGTCATATGCATTTTGTTCTAATGATAACTTGCCACCATGAATTAATTCTTGTAAATTCTAGAGAATGACGTAATATGCTAGTTGTGCTCAAAGCAAGTTACAGTATATTGTGTTGTTTTGGGTTTGTTTTGGTTTGATTTTAATTTGAGATATATCATATTGTCATGATGTATATTTGTAACATAATACCAATAAGTTGAATGTTTGTCAGGACCCATCATGTAATGCACCTGCATCCCATATTTTGATGTTTTCTTGTTATAACCCCCCTGAGAATGGGTAACCATATGGCATGTACTTAATTTAGTGAAATTGTTACATCATTGTGGTACTCTTTATGTTTTCATTTAATAGTTAACCACATTATTGTAACAGAGAAACGTTTAGTATGTGATTTCGGTAATGTGTTCAAACTCACAAATCCTTCTTCCTTTAAAGTGCAAATATGAGTGCATTTTGAATGTGTCCTGTTCAATATTTTGATAAATTGCCCATTGGGATGATATATAGTTTTTTATCGGACATCAAGCTGTAGCCTTGAAAGTAGTCATGATAATTCCAATTCTTTAGTAAAATTATGTGGTGGACATTATTGTAGAATAGGGGTGTTCAAGCTGTAAGTTGCATATTACCCATAAAACCATTGAAGAGGCTTGCCAAGGTTTTCTAAGCAGTGAAAAAATGAACTATCTAAATAAATGAATTTGATTAGTTAGTTTCAATTCAGGCAATAAGCTATTACAAGACTCACAAATAATTCCTGGAGTCCAATAAAAGCTTACAAACAAAAGCCATTTTTTTTTATTTTACAAATCTGTCATTTTCTTAATAAAATTGAAAAGTGTGATTTATCCCTTCCCTGAGTGAATTGTCCACACAAATCCCCATATTACCGATCATTTTTTTTTTTTAATGGTGGAACAATTTATCCCATGATGGACCAAATCACCTGATTTTCCATTACAGCATTCAACATGTTTAATTGTTCTATATCAATACCCTAGGTGCCATCTCTCTTGTGGAGATTTCAGATCAGGAATTGTGCATTCTGGATCAAATCCTCCAAGAGTATTTTGCTAGAAACAAGAGCCTTACTGGTAAATGAGCAGGGGAAAGATTTTGGTGAAATAACACTAATTTTATACTAAAAATCACAAAACACTTGTGTTGGTAAAATTGGTAACTGACAGTGATGCACTTTATGTGTCAGATCTAACATTCTGAGTTCCAGTTGTCTTTAATTTGTGTCTAATTTGTGTTTTGTGTCACTCACCTTGTATGCACTTGTTTTTATGTCACGTCTTTACAACAATCAGCAAGTGAAATCCACCATCAATCTTTGACACCAGAGAGCGTTAAGTTAAATGGTCTTCTGAGACGAGGTAATTACTGCTTAAACATTCAAATTCACAGCTTTGTGTCTTATAGGGTACACAAAGCTTCTTGGTGATGGTTAAAAGCATTTTTTTTTCCCTCCGCAAAACATAAACATTATGAATATAGATTTAAAATCTGTTTTTGCTATCTGAAAAGTGGTTTTTGCAGCTGTATTTATTGGTGAAAAGGAATAAATTGCAGTCAGATGTGTTATAGGTACATGTAGTGTAGACCTTTTCCCACTCTTCTAAACCAGAAAATAAAATAGTTATATGAAATCAGAAACAACAAATATTTGTACACATGTCACTTAAAAGTTATTAGTGACTGATTGTTTCAAATATAAGTGGCTTGACAAAAAAATAATTTAAAATGTTCCAGATTTTTTGTAACAGTTAATGGTAACTTTCAGTTTCAGAACTTTTGTCTTTTTCAATGTCAGTGGGTAAACCATGTTTTTATTATCAACGTTATGAAGATTGTGTAAAGGGTTTTAAGGAAACTCATGGCAATAATCACTATTCAATGGAATCTTTATATGAACTATTGCTTGGTGATGCATCTTTCAAAACATTTGATTTGCAAATATAAATGCATTTGGTTGTGAACATAAAAATAGTGAAATGGCCAAAAATATTGATACTGAAAAATCATGTGGTGTCTCTACATTTAAAGGTATTGGCTAACATTTACCACAGTTAAAAAAATCTGAGCTACATGATTCCCCATGTTACCATTGTCTTTGTTGTCTTTGATAAGGTCGAAAAATGACGCCCTGAAAAAATTGTATTTCAAAATGATTATTTAGTGCTTTAAAAAAGTGAAAATCGTAAGTTGATCGGATTCACTGGCCCATTTTCTCCCATAGACTTACTGTGTGTACACCTACACTATTTAAACTAGCCCCGAGTTTTAATTGTTTATTCATGCATAACTTGCCATTGGCAGTGTAACTTTCCAAACTTTTTTTTATTCTAGGGTGTTTATTTGTCCATATGAACACTACTATGTAGTTCAGATATCAAAATTTGACAATTTTTTAAATTGAAGCTCCACAATGTTAGCCTATCACTTTAACAAATGAAAGCAACACATAATTGACATCAGTCCTACAAATTGACAATATGTTTATGATATTATGTGTCTTTGAGGGAAGCACCAAGAATTACACAATCACCAGGAGATACAACAGTACTGTTTTATACATTTGTTATATTTATTGTAAAGATCTAATTTCAATATGATTAATGATTTGTAAATGATTTGTAATTTGTTAATATCCTGTTGTTCATTTCACAAGAAAACTGCTCATTCATTGATGCTCTAAAAACAGAATGTGGATGACATCAGGCAGCCAAAAAATGCTAAAATAATAATATTCACCACTTTTTTATACATGGCTAATGCTTTGGCACATGAACCAAGCATTCACACATAAAGACACATGCATATACACAAAGCAACTATCATGATACCTAAATATTCATCAACTTTTGTGCTGAATTTAGTAAAATAAGGATGAATAATGGCTTTTGGGCTGTCCATCTGTCTACTAATTTAGCCACTGGTGATATGTCATCATTTTACGACTTGCATCATGGTGATCATTCTTAATCTCTGAAGATGCATGCATATTAAAACATTATATAAGTGCATCCATCTATGCATCATAATTTGCAATGGTCATATGCATTTTGTTCTAATGATAACTTGCCACCATGAATTCCAAACAAAAATTTTATTTTGTTGACAGTTTTGACATGAAAGTGTCTCAAGTGTAAGTTTTAAAACAATATTTAGTATGTTCTCTTCTTTCTAGTTAGTAAGGGAAATGTCATAAGTTGTTGAAATTACTTGGAAAAGTCAATTTAGAGCTTAAATTTTCATAACATCAACATTTTTTGGCTCTTGGGGAAAAAACTCATCACGCATGAATAGTATCTCCAGAAAAACAGAAGAAATTTTTTTCATTCTTTTTTATCATAAGCTCTTATTATGAGACCTATTTTGATTTATAAACATTTATATTTTATGAGAGGGGATGGTAAAATTTGTTATCCTTTAGAGACCACATAAAATAATCACATATCTCCGAATTGAGAATTCCATCTCAAAGGATCAAATGTTGTATAAATCTCAGCATGTGTACCTTTATCAGGAATGCATTAGAATTTCACATACAATGTAATTAGATGCATTCTATTTTGTCCAGTTATAATGGACATGGTAAAACATAAAGCAATTATAAAATATTTGTTACTTCTGCAAAATATACTGATTTTGGAAACTAGAAATAAACTGAAAAACATCACAAAGCCATTGTGTCAACCTGTGTGGTACAACAGGCCAATTATATTGGCCTGTTTTTTTTAGTGAAATGCCCCCACCCCCTCAGCAATAATAATGTAAAAATCCATCATTTTATAGGTGAAAACTTGACACAAAAAAACAACAACTGGGAGATTTCATGAATCAACAATGTCTTTTTATTTTAATGATTTTATTATTTAGTGTGAGGTGTTGGTTGTTTTCATAGCTATAGCACGGCTTAAATAATTTATTGCCCATGTATGCACATAACCGAAATGCAGTTCATTGTTTTATTTTCTTTGAGAGTGCATGTTTATCACATATATTGCATAAATAACCAGTTTGGCAATTTTTCTTGGTGGTTTATTGTTGAGTTTTTCTTTCCTTTGTGAAAAGAACACCCTGTATATTCATCATTTTTTTCAACCCTTGCAACCTCTTTCCTTCACCCAAAATGCACCCATCTGATATATAACCTGTGTGAAATTCATTTTGCCTTGTACTAGCGAGTGCTGATTGCACAGTCGTTAACCTGCCTCAAAGTCTTCTGAGATCGAATGCTGAAGGTAAAATAAAAAGATAAATTTCATTTCATTTGTGGTTTTGTTTCTAATATCAGTTGTACTATCTCATGTCATTTTCTTATTAACAATAACGTGACAGTCATGGATGGAGAAAAAGGGATCTACTTCAATTTACAAACATACATATATATATATGGATTAGCTAATTTGCAAACAAATGTTGCTCCTGCTCATATATATAGAGTAAATTTGAACATTTATCTGCCAATTTTTGTTCAGAACAATATTAAATAATGTTTGTTCATAATTGATAAAGTGATTACTACTAAGCCTGACTTTAAAATGAGAATGTACATGTAGGATGAAATTATTACATGTAGTATTACAAGTCTGTGCACATTGTGCATACATCAGTTTCGATAATGCTTGCCATTAGATTGAGGAAGTATTTATGTGTTTCAAACATTAACTTTAATGTATTTTTATTTTCCAATTTCTGCTTCTCATAATGAGTGTTAAGTCTGCAGTATTGATGTACTCTGAGAATTTCCCATTATATTAGTTATTGCAGGGTCTCTTGAATAAAAAAAATAAAAGTTATGTATAGCCCCAAGTATAGTTTTGGTAAATGTTGAAAAATTGACAAATGAAATTTTCTGATATTGAGTTAAAGACGCCAAGACTTGGCTTTTTGAAGTCTGTGCCTATTAGCAAAATTCCAACTAAGACAGCTGTGTTAAATTTTAGTTGGTATCATATTTTGTCAAAAACTTCAGTTAATTGCAAAGGCCTAATATCATAAATACCAAAACAGGACAGTTTTTATATTGTGTTTAATCAATAAATTGATCTAGAAGCCCGTTTCAAATTTTCTTACAGTTATAATATATACTGTAATTTAGATTTTATGACAGTAAAATACATGTCCCGCATCACTTAAGAAATAGGTACATATTAAAGCAAATATATGAAAATTTTGGTATTGCAGGATATGCAACGAAGAGTTCGGTTATATAATTCTCGTACAGAGTTATAAAAAGTTTATCAAAATATAATGGAAGGAAACTGTTCGGAAAAAGAATGTGTTCAGCAGCATGTGAGAACAATTATCCGGTAATATCATTTTAACAATGAGTAGACTGATGAGATTGTGATTGATGTAGACAGTGCAGTCTTATTAACCCATTGCCTCCGACGAGATTAAGTAAGCCCCATAGACATAACAGATTGCCTGTCTGGGTCCCGTAGGCAAGGGGTTCATAACATGCCATTACATATCCCCTTGCAGATAGTGAATATGGAGGCAGCACCAGCACTCTCACCGCACCCCAGGCTTCCACCCCTGTCCCTGGTTCTGGCGACTCTGCTCTGGGTGTTAGTGGATACCTGAGCACCTCCGCAGTCAGTGATACAGATGATGACGTCATGAACGACGCGGCCGCACCCGTACTCACCCCTTCAAAGCAGAGTAAAAGATCTGCTTCTGTGTCCTCGTTCTTCTCCTCACAAGAAGGTCTCGGTGAGTTTAGTTTTAACCCGTTGCCTCCGAGATTCTGAAAATCCCATAGAGTTAACACAGGGCACATCCGGTTCCCGTAGCCAACGGGTTAACTCTTAAAGGCATCATATAACAATATTTCCATTTAAAAAACTGTGAGCTACATGATTCCCCATGCTGCTAGTGCCTTTGATAAGGGCTAAAAATGAAACCTTGAAAAAATTACAGTTCAATATGATCTTTAAGTGCTTTAAAAGATTAAAAATCATTAAGAGACCATTCCAGTGTTCCCCCATAGTCTGCTGTGTCACAGAATTTTCATCAGCCGAGGATATTCATAGGCCAATTTTTATCTGTACGTATTTTACAAGTAACAGGCACAGCATAACTGTCTGAACTTTTGTGTTCTAGTGTGTTTATTTGTCCATTCAAAAACTGACAGATATGGCAGATAGCGGAGTTCGACTATATTTTA
>JZLH01S0000107.1:31975-49872 GCA_001188425.1 Eucidaris tribuloides
TATCATATTTTATCAAAAACTTCAGTTAATTTCAAAGGCCTAATATCATAAATACCAAAACAGGACAGTTTTTATATTGTGTTTAATCAATAAATTGATCTAGAAGACCCGTTTCAAATTTTCTTACAATTATAATATATACTGTAATTTAGATTTTAGGACAGTAAAATACATGTCCCAAATCACTCAAGAAATAGGTACATATTAAAGCAAATATATGAAAATTTTGGTATTGCAGGATATGCAACGAAGAGTTCGGTTACATAATTCTCGTACAGAGTTATAAAAAGTTTATCAAAATATAATGGAAGGAAACTGTTCGGAAAAAGAATGTGTTCAGCAGCATGTGAGAACAATTATCCGGTAATATAATTTTAACAATGAGTAGACTGATGAGATTGTGATTGATGTAGACAGTGCAGTCTTATTAACCCATTGCCTCCGACGAGATTCTGTAAGCCCCATAGACATAACAGATTGCCTGTCTGGGTCCCGTAGGCAAAGGGTTCATAACATGCCATTACATATCCCCTTGCAGATAGTGAATATGGAGGCAGCACCAGCACTCTCACCGCACCCCAGGCTTCCACCCCTGTCCCTGGTTCTGGCGACTCTGCTCTGGGTGTTAGTGGATACCTGAGCACCTCCGCAGTCAGTGATACAGATGATGACGTCATGAACGACACGGCCGCACCCGTACTCACCCCTTCAAAGCAGAGTAAAAGATCTGCTTCTGTGTCCTCGTTCTTCTCCTCACAAGAAGGTCTCGGTGAGTTTAGTTTTAACTCTTAAAGGCATCATATAACAATATTTCCATTTAAAAAACTGTGAGCTACATGATTCCCCATGCTCCTAGTGCCTTTGATAAGGGCTAAAAATGAAACCTTGAAAAAATTACAGTTCAATATGATCTTTAAGTGCTTTAAAAGATTAAAAATCATTAAGAGACCATTCCAGTGTTCCCCCATAGTCTGCTGTGTCACAGAATTTTCATCAGCCGAGGATATTCATGGGCCAATTTTTAACTGTACGTATTTTACAAGTAACAGGCACAGCATAACTGTCTGATCTTTTGTGTTCTAGTGTGTTTATTTGTCCATTCAAAAACTGACAGATATGGCAGATAGCGGAGTTCGACTATATTTTAAACGGGTCTTCCACAGTGTTATATAGTGTCTTTAACTGTGTTGAGCCTTTTTGAGCAATGCCACATTGAGAGAGTTTTGGAGTGCAGTGTCAATTTCACATTCATATTGAAAAAAAATTGTGTACAAAAATTGTTGATAAAGGTATATCCTCTCTATCATTGTAAATTTTGTTTTATGTGTGTAAAAACAAAATCAAATTGCCGTCAACGGTTAATTTTGTCAAGATATCTGAAGTTAGAATGACTGCTGTGAATTGATATATTTCGAAACAATAGACATAAGGGACTATTGTTATTATTATTCCCATGCATTGTTTTTTCCCAGAATCATCAACAGACAGTCGAGGACAGAGACATAATTCACTGTCTGACAACATGCTAAGGATGAGTTGCTTGAGGAGAAAATCTCTGAGCACTGCCCAACTACCAATCCTACCAGATGATCCAAGATGGCCTAAGAGCATAGGCCTGGGTAAGAAAAGATCCACCTTGTTTTTGAAGTTTAAATTGTTGTTTCAGGAACATGTGTCTTGAAATATTTCTAGTGTTACTTATTGATTGACAATGCCTGATAACATGGATGTTAATTTTCTAGGGTAGAAGCTCTTGTTATGGGTTTCTTTTTAGTTATTTGTTTATTTATTATGGATTGATTGATTGATTGATTGATTCATTCATTCATTCATTCATTCATTCATTTATTTATTTATATATTTATTGTTTTTTATATAATTATGTTTTTATTAGTTCATTGATTTGTTTGCTTATTTATTTATTTATTTATTTGATTCCTGCAATTTTTGCCAGGTATTCATACAATATGTAAGATAATATATGGTAGTATTGATACTGTGAAGTCTTAATGTCAAATAAGTTTATAACTTCTTGGTAGCACTTTTAATTGTTCACATGTTCTGCCAGAATAATAATTCCCTGAGGTAGCATGCAATGCAGTTACATTGCTTTGATGATGGATGTTTATAAGTCATTATTCATTCAATGCAAGCAACAATGGAAACCCAACTCATCTTAAATTTGCAAAGATCAAATAACTTACCAATCTACCTTTCTCACCATGTATATGTTTCCTCAATCTTGCAGAGTTATCTACAGAGCTATCCGGCTCTGAACCCTCTCTGGCCTCGCGTCGAAAGTCCTCAGATAGAACTCCTCCATCACCTCTATCAAAGAGACTCAGCACCACCAGTACAGGGACCACGGCCTCAACAGAAGACAGCTCTAACTTTGCTGTGGGTGATAGCAGTGCAGCAGTTCAGGTGTGTTGATTTATATCGGAGACATGAATAATGATATCATACATAAGGGTGTGAGAGGAAAACTCCCCCAAAGGACAACTCCCCCGAAAAACAACTTCCCTGGAGGACAACTTTCCCCGCAGGACAACTCCCCCAGAAGAGTTTGACAATGTTTCCAGTTTAACACATCTGAGTTGTCCTTGAGTGAGTTGTCCTTGGTGGAGTGGTCAACAGGTGGAGCTGTCCAATGGAGGAGTTATCCTTGGGGAGAGTTGTCCTGATACAGAGGAAAAGATGTTACCAGAAAGAATTTCCTCTTCTTTCCCTAATTGTAGAGTTCACTAGCATGCACGGTTGTAATGTTTAACATGTAAACTTAAACTATCTTAACCTGTGGTGGGAAATTCCACTCACAAAATTTTCCTCAAATCTCCCTTTCCTGAGTATAATGAACTGTTTTCTTTGCCCTATTGTACACTACAGATGTGCAGAATATATTGGTTGTCCTTATGCTATGGGTAAGAAGACATTGAGTCTTAAAACGGGTTAAGATTTATTCCTTCCTTGACCCACAAAGTAGGAACTTCAAGAAGTTTTTTTTCTGAATTGTTTCTCCACAGAGTATAGAGAGCGGTCCTCCAGAAAGGCAAGATGACAGACGATTATCGGGGATTCCCCCTGCTAGGTTATCAAGAATAAGACGTGAAGGTGAGTTACAAAGTGAACCAGTCATTTGGTAATCATTTATTCACTTATTCTGGTGGTGATATTGCTGCCTGTGATGCAGTATGATGTAACTCCTATTGGATAATGTTTTCCTGAGTCATTTAAACTGAGAAGATCAAGCATCTGATCTATATAGACAGTATATCAAATTCTCCAAGCCCATTAATTCACAGTGTTGAACACAGCATTAACAGTTTTTTACATAATTTTCATTTGATTTTCCTCCTAGGAAGTTGTAAAATTCATACACTTAAGAATTTATGCAATATTCAAAAGGAACATATATATGTGATTTGAAGTTACCAAAAATGTGGGGTTTTGTCAGGTAGGATGATTGTTGCATCACAATTTCAGAAAAGTTTGCAGCTACATGGTTAAACCATCAACAAAAAGCTCCTGAATACATTCACTTGTGAACAGAATGTTTTAAAGATAATGATTATTAAATTTACATTTACAAAATAAGAGTTAAGGTATAAACTTCATGCTTTTCTCTTTTAGTGCATGCGAACTTTAACTTTTGTCTTTAATTGAAAGTGTGAAGAGATAGTAATCAGGTTTGACAGTCGAGAGGTTAACATACGATTGCTTTTGTATATATTTTGTACTACAGGTGTTGTGTCTGAGCCATACTGCCTGAGTGACAGCAGTACAGCAGATGATTTCTCTGATGCCGGGACTGGCCCAAACATGCCGGATGTCCTATCACAAATAGGGGGTCCCCTCCCCCAGCGTAAGTTATACCATAGTTTGCCAAATTTATTTTTCTTGACTGAACAATGTCAAAAATGAAAAACACTGGTGACCAACACTTTATGTTATGTAGAGATTGGCTAATCTCTCCTGATCAAAAACAATATATTTCTCAGTGGTTCCCATGCAGTTCTTATTTCTAGACATGGAAATTTAAGTAAGGATCAACTCAATTTTTTTGGACTGCGTAATGTTTTTAGGTTGATTTCACATATTCTCTGATTAATTGTTGGACAGACATGTGTGAGTAATCTGCAAATGTAAATCAACCCAATATATTAAGCTTGTAGCCAACCACATTCATGGGATAAATCTGTATGCCTCAGGCTGTTCCACATTACTTAATTATGAATTTATTTTTGGTAGTACAAACAGAAAATACTGGAAAGTCCTGTATCATGGTATAAGGAATCTCATAGTGGTTTGTTGAATTATGATTCCAATTGTTCACTTGAGGGCAATTGATATGAATTATAATAGGTTTGTGTATTACTGTGCAAATTGCTAAATAAAACATGGCTACAGGTGTAAAGATCAGCAATCAAAGCAAACAAAGGGTTAAAGGACAAGTGACATGATTGGGAGAAGTGAAAGGTGCCTCAGCAACCTATGAGTTGAAACATACACTGGCTGGAGTGTATATTAAAGCCGCGTTTACACTATGTTCTCGGCGGCCACGGCAACCACGTTTCAGGCTACGGTGGACAAAATGGGATGGATGTGAGACCACGCGGAAAGACCCGCTACGGATCACCTCCAAGTGCTGTTACGGCCTTTAACGTACTGTCGAGTTTTATTGCGTTCCTCTCTTTTTCCTGCGGCCTACTAGGTTTCTCATTCCCATCGTGACTACCGTGGCAAATTTTTGGACGGTTAAAAAATCTGCCCCGGCATCCACGGCAACACGGACTGTCACGTTTGCTCAGCCCCGTCCTCCCGCGTGGTCTCACGTCCATCCCGTTTTGTCCACGGTGGCCTGAAACGTGGTTGCTGTGGCCGCCGGGAACATAGTGTAAACGCGGCTCAAGGCTGCAAGGATTTGTCATGAATTGTTTACTTGAGGAGAAACAAGCACTAATTTACCAGTATTGATTTAATCTTCAGCCCTGATGAAAATTGGTCTCATGGAAAGCTACACAACAAATTTCACTGTCACAGCATTTTCTGATAATAATTGGACAACAGCGTGCAGTATGGCTAATAACGAATAGTAACTTCAATTCTCCTAGTTTGCCACTGTTTGTTAAGCGTAGAATCCTTCCTATTTTTGAACTTGTGAGACTAAATGTCTCGTTGTTTACGTTTAAATTTCACAAAGGGATTTTGCCCTCCTTATTTAGCACAATGTTTAAAACAAATTCTTCTTTCCATTCGTATTCAACTTGTGGAGGAAACAAACTCCGTGTACCATTATCTCGCACAACAATAAGAACATATTCTATCCGAGTTCAGGTGCTTATGAATGGAACTCTATTGACAGTAATCTAAAATCCAGTTCAACAATAACACGATTTAAGTCTTTGTATAAAAAATCTGTTATTCAAACGATGTCTACCATGACTGAATAGAACTCTTCCCCTGGTGTGATGGTATGTTGTGTGTTGGTGTTGTGTGAGTGGGTGTGTCTGTATGATCATGTCTTGTTTGTGTTTGTATGAGTGTGTAATGTGTGTGATGCTTTCATACTGCTTTACATATGTGCCTTCATTATGATTTTCCCTTGATATGTATATTTATGTTTACTTCTTTTTTGTTATGTCTATATTGTACAGCGTGGTTCACAAACCACGAGTCTCGCCTGATTTCCGCATCATAAAACATGCAATATGACCTTTTGACCCGCTAGTGACCTTTGACCTTCTCCTCCTCTATCAACAGAACATGAGGTATTTATCCACTGATTGTTTGATCCATTTTTGAAAAATTGATGCAGATACTTATTTTAACGTTTTGACCAGATGCACCTTTGACTCATCATCCTCATCAACACACATGCGGTATCACCAAGGAATTCATTTGTACTAAGTGTGATACAATTTGATGCTAGAATAAAAAATGAGGAGCATGGCCTCATATCTATTTGAACTTTTTTGACCTTAGACGACCTTTGACCTCATTCATCTCATCAACACACAGTGTGGTTATTAACTAAGGATCATT
This sequence comes from Eucidaris tribuloides, assembly GCA_001188425.1. Classification (NCBI taxonomy): domain Eukaryota; kingdom Metazoa; phylum Echinodermata; class Echinoidea; order Cidaroida; family Cidaridae; genus Eucidaris; species Eucidaris tribuloides. Next base: position 38,018 of record JZLH01S0000107.1, read on the forward strand.
TGTACTTAGTGTGAACACAATGATGCACAAACAAATAATTGAGAGCAGTGTAATATAATCTCATTCATTTGACCTTTTGACCCTAGATGACCTTTGCCTCATCATCCTCATCCAACACACATGTGAGTCATTTACCAAGGTCATTTGTTAACAAGTAGTGAAACACAAGTGATGCAGAAACTAAGCAAATGAGAGCATGTTATGCATGGCCCTCATTATCACTTGACCTTTTGACCCTAGACTGACCTTTGACTCACCTCTCATCAACACATGTGGTATTACCCAAGGATATTTGTACCAAGTGTGAACCAAAATTTGATGCACAAAAAAGCGGAAATGAGCGAAAGTTAAAATACTTAATGATAGTAACATTCCTATGACAATTGACCTCTAGTGCCCCAGATGGACCCTGATGACCTTTGAACCCCAATTACACTTAGTCCCCACTGATCATTGTTACCAAGTATTGGTTTGTAATTGACGCAACACTGTTTTCAATTGACATCATTTAACGAACTTTAACCACAAATGAGCGGACTACTACATACTACATACAGAAAAGTGATTCATAGTTCTCTTCCTGAACAGTCCAGGCGAGACAAAAAAAGGCTCTTCTTTAACAAACACATGTTGTTTTCTCTTAATGACCCTGGCAACCTATTATGTCATTTGTTTATCATTGTTATTGTTTTTTAATTTGATTTGCCAATAAATGAAATGAAATGAAATGAACAATGAGGAAATGTATGACTGTAAAATTTTTGCAGCAGGAGCTTTAAACAGTTTACTTGATTGTGGAAGCATTGCATCCTACATTGAGGACTACTGCCAATCTTGCCAATTCTCTTCAAAGATTCTAGTCATTTGTATTACAGGTCTGTATCGCAACACCCCCCACCGTGGGGCAAGGCGATCCATCACCTCCACCTCCCCCATGCTTGATGTCCCCGAGGGACCCGACACTCCCGTCAAATTCCTGGACATGTCGGCCAATAACATCTCTGACCTGACCCCCCTGGCCAAAGCCAGCTACCGTCTCACTCACGAATTCAGGTTCTTGGAAAAGCTGGATATGAGCAACAATGGCTTGACAGAGTTTCCCAAACAACTCACCCATGTAAGTTCCTCTATAAAAAAATCCCATTACCCTGTCAAATACAGTCAAACCTGTCTTAGTGGACATATGTATAGAAGGGACACCCTGCCTATAAAGGACATCAAAACCAGCTCCTCAGAGAGCAAACTACACATAAATGAACCTGTACAGAAAACACACTTATTTTCAGAGGACACATTTAGTGTCCTAGTTTGACTGTACTTGTAAGGATGTAAAGGTATGGCAGTTTCAATCTTCTACATACTTTGTTTATGTATTCTTACTATCCAACCATATTTTAGACATCTTGAACTCACTTCTGTTGGTTACCAGTCTCAAAGAAAATTACATAGTAAACTTTAAAAGTGAATTTCAAAAAATTTCACTTTTGCACTACTCGGTACCTTAGTCATATCCTCAAATTTTACAACTGTGCTAAAGATGTATGTTCAGTCTTAAAACTTTCAATTAATCATACCAAAAACAAAGCCAATTGGGGGAATAGAGCATACATGAACATTGCTTCTGAAATACAGAACAGTATACCCTTGAACATACGAGAATCCCCTTCAGTGGAAGTGTTCAAAAAGAAGATAAAATCTTATGCCAAAAAAATAGATTATTATAGATTTCATGATGTATTAGTGTAGTGAATATGCTGTATGTGTTGCATATGTGATACAAATAGACCAGGGATGTAGTCGAGGCCGGATTTTGCCGGCCGCAGCCTCGTGACTCTGAATGGTCGGCCTCGACTACATCCCTGAAATAGACATCATTATTATCAATAGAGCACAAGTGTTGTATGGATACTCAAAAACTTACAAATGATAAGTGATTTCTTGATCCAGTCATCACACTATATACCAAACATTTCAGTTGCAACTCCTATTCTTTATTAGGCAATGAAGAAAGAGTGATATAAACATATTTTGTGCAGATTCACTGTAAATATTTTGAGATATCCATGATTCCGTGTACATTGTTAAGAAGAGAGTGCACATTATCTTGCGCCTTTGAATATATTTTTATAGAATTTTCGCAGTATAAGTGTATGTATCATTATTATCTATTAAACTCTGTGGTTTGTAATATTTTATACTCACTGCACATTTCTGCTTTCTACAGTACATGCCGGAGCTTCGTGAGCTGAATCTGAGAAATAATGGGATCACTGAAATGCCTCTTCATCTTTTCAGTCTTAGCAAACTCCAGATGTTGGACCTGTCAAATAATCAGGTACTGAACATCAAAACACAAATCTTCCTGCACAATTTGTTCTCCAAACAACATTACTGAAAAATGTTCAAGTGTAAAAAGTATTAAGGTTTTAAAGGCATCATGTAACAGTATTTCCAGTTCTATAAAAATCTGAGCTATATGATTCTCCATTATACTACTCTCTCTGATAAAGTCTAAAACTGAAGCCCTGAAAAAAACTTGCAGTTCAAAATGAGCATTACTTGCTTTGAAAAAGTGAAAATTCACATGCAACCATTCCAGTTTCCCCTGTAAACTTCAGTGTTTTGGAATGTATCTCCACAGGACATTAATTCATGTACCAATATATATACCTGTAGTACATATTTTGCTAGTGACAGCATAACTGTTTATAAAATGGTCATGTTGATCTTGTGTGTTATGCGAGTGGGCATTAGTTTTTACTAATGCCAGCTCAGATTTTTGAAAACATTTTATAAAACAAATAATGCACATTATGCGTTCGGGTGTTAGTAAAACTATTGACCCTCGGTAACTTTATAAAAATCCAAAACACACTCGGCTTTCAGCCTCGTGTGTTTCAGATTTGTAGAAAGTTACCTCACGGTCAATAGTTTTTACTAAAGACCTCGCTAATGTGCATTATTTGTATACTAGCGTTGGGTGTTTATTTGTCCATTCAAACACTATTGTGTAGGTCAGATATCAAGTTTGACCATTTTAAAAATGGGGCTTCCTTAAAGACGCTATATAACACTGTGGATGACACATTTAAAAGATTGTCTAACTTTGCTATCTGACATATCTGACTGTGTTTGAATGGACAAATAAACACATTAGAACACAAAAGTTTGGACAGTTATGCTGTCACTAGTACAATATGTGCAGATTCAAATTGGCACATTAATTTCCTATCGGGTGATAGGAAATTCTGCAACACAGCAGTCTATGGGGGGAAGCTGGAATGGTCTCTCAATGATTTTTACTTTTTTAAAGCACTTACTGATCGTTTTGAACTGCAATTTTTTCAGGGCTTCATTTTTAGACCATGTCAGAGACACTGGTAGCATGGGGAATCATGCAGCTCAGATTTTTTTAAACTGGAAACACTGTTATACAGTGCTTTTAATCAATTTCTGAATCTGTCATTGTTTCTATTTAACTCCTAACATGTTACTGGCACAATATTTGACTGTAAATAGTACCTTTGTATTAGTATGTCTGATTTGCTATTTTGATTTCACCTAGAAACAAACTGCCTTAAAATCACTCGCTAAATTGGTGAGATTCTATTAGATATTTTTTGAGAAAATTTGACAATTTACTATTTTGTATTAATTGTGTAATAGAACTACTTCAAAAGAAAATGTTATTAACAAGATTCATATATCTTCAAAACTACTGTAGCTGATGTCACTATACTTTATATTTTCATCCCTAAATTTAGTACATAATTTGAATGTCTTTTTACTCCACATGTGTAAACTGTTTCAGTAATCTTTTTTCTAGGTTGACCTAAAAAGTAGCACTGTGTGACCATGCTCCACAGAGTAGAAGATTATTTGTTCATTTTTATCCTCACTCCTTAATTCTTTGCAGATCAAGGATCTCAAATGCAGGCCCGAAGACAGTGCCTTCAAGCTAGTGGAACTAGATCTATCCCACAATGCAATTGTCCGATTTCCATCTTGGCTGAGCATGTTTGTTCCTTCCCTTCAGGTGCTCTCCTTTGCAAGGTAAAACAAACAAGCACATCTATTACCCTGTTATCATACCCTCTCGTTGTCTTGCATAACTTTCACCTTAATTGTGAATTGAACTATAGTGTGTACATCAGAAGATTTCTGTTTGAATTTTATACAGAAGCAATGATTGAATATTTCTTTCTTCTGTGTGAATCTGTATGAACTGAATCAAGAGAAAAGGGTGGGGTCTAAAATTAGCTGACTTTTTGACAAAAAAAATCAACGAACTTAAAGGCTGTTTATTTTTCAGTGAGACTTGGTCACTGTCTTGTTTATATTTTTTATTTGTGTTTTAATGTTGGTAAATTACTTTCCATTTTCCATTCCCATCATCAAAGTACCTGTATTTGGAATGTGTTGTATTATTTTATGCAATTTGTTGTGTTGAGAAGACTCATATATCTAATGCCAATTAATATATACTTGGTTTTGAACAATTGAAACATTTTCTTGTTACCATAGCAACAAGCTGGACACCATCCCGGACAAGCCACTCACCCTAGGGAAACTGAAGACACTAGACTTGTCCAACAACAGGCTGACTACACTGACTCCTGTCTTCCTACATGGCTGTGGGGCTCTGGAAAACCTCAATGCTTCCAATAACTGTCTGGGTGAGTATATTAAAGCATAGCTTGCCGTGATTCATAAAAAACAATCCTCGTTTCATATTCTTGTGAAGAACACCAAAGAATGACATAACCTGCAAATCATTATTCTTGTGTATGTCCCTTACACATGCAAAATGAGGGATTTTAGTATCTTTTTTGTCATCTGCTTCAAATTCTTCTTGGTGTCAACCACCAACTATTATTCAGTTGGAGAATGCATCTCACGATATGTATAGCGTGTGTAAACCTTATCAATATGCCAGTTACTAAGCATGCATATTTGTTATGTACAAAGGCGAGCCTCACATAAGTTTGTGCTTTGTTGATATTACAAGTTGCAAATAATGCAATACCAAAGTTTTCATATTTGTGATCTTTAACTCTAGCTTTGATAAGGGAAACAGAGTGGCAGTTTCAGTAAGCACAAAATTGGCAGAATTTTATTTCATTTTGTGAGATGTATTTTTTTTTAAAAGAAACAAAATTAATAGTAACTGTAACTTTATTTTCCAAACACAGACTCACTTCCTGATGAACTATGCAACCTCCTTGGAAAGCTGAGTGTGTTGAAGGTAGCCAACAATCGCCTGGGCCTTCCAGAGCCACCATTTGTACCCAAATCAGTACTACAGCTACCATGGTGAGTACAAAAGGTTTTTATACACAATGATAAATAAGATGTGAAAATGTGAAAGTATGATTCATAATAACCAATTAGCATTCTGTTAATTCATCCCTATACCCCCCCCCCAAAAAAAAAGAATGGAAGAAAATTTGCTTTTCATAGGTTTTCATTGACATTTTATATAAATTTGCTCTAAGTATCCAGTAAATGATAATTTTCTTTTTACTGATATATAGATTATGAATATACACTGAAGTCAATATTAAAATTTTAAATTGTTTTTAAGATGTTAATTTTGATTCCTTTTGTTTCCTGTCAACTTATTAAATCAATGTTACTTAGACAATTAATAATTGATGCCAATTGAGCAACAGAACTATGTAGATTTTTTGTTTGGGGATTTCATGACTGTAACCATCTTAATGTAGAGAAGAAACTCACATTGTCTCTTAAAATGATTCACAGAAAATTAAAATTCTTGATTTCATAATTTTCAACATTTTTCAGGCTGCGAAACCTTGATCTTAGCGGGAATAGTGTCATTGAAGTCCCCCCTCCGTCTGAATGGAAGAGCCAGGCCTTGAGAGAAATCATATTGTCACACAACCGGATCAAGAAGGTAGTAAATATGTTTTAATACAAATTACTGAAATGAGTATTTGGTAGAAATTGTGTTTAACTTGAAAATGTAATGAGACATTGTCATTGGTTTCAACTGAGTTGAATGTTCAACGGTAATGTGATTGTTCCATTTGTCTAAGCTTAACATTGTGATATTAGCAGTGGGGCATACTTGACTCTCAATGACTGAACAGCATAACTGACTGGAGTAAAGAATGGAATTTTGCCCTTGATTCATGTGAATGCCCTAGATATTATGAAGCAAACTTTTTTCCCTGCTGTGACTCAATTATACACTGATCATCCATTGGTAATTATTGAAGATCAAGATATCATTCCTTAGGCATTTTCAAGGAAAATTATTTATTTTGTATTATGAGCTTTGTATTGAATCTCAAACCCTCACAACAATCCCATTGACTTTATGGAATTTTTTATTTCTCACAGTCACATAATCATACACAGTTCGTACATTGGAAAATATTCAAAAGTATTCCTATCCAATTACTTGCAAAAAAAAAATATATATATCACACTGCATATTCATGAATTCTTGATTGACAGATTACATTGGGTGACAATTTGCGCAGTTGGATAAAGGTGGAACGACTCATCATCAGCCACAATAAGTTGACCAAGGTATGTAGACTCGTGATATACAGTATATGTGGAGATATATTTCCAAGTGAAACCTCATTGAATATTGATTGTTGGGCTGCTGTTTGCATGATTTGTTTGTATTATGATATGATCAAGAGAAACACCTGTTATTTAAAAAAAAAAAGTAATCCTTAAGACATAATAACATGATGAAACTAATATGTTCTTGTGGACAAGTAATCAAGTTAAGTGAATCCATTTATGACAGTTTATGACACTCTTGCCTCAGATGCCTTCATAACGTTGCTTTGTTTATAATCTTTATGGTATTGCCTTGTCTTGTTAAGATTCCAAAGGAACTGGGTCAGCTTTCCTGGCTTGCCTCGTTAGATGTCAGTCATAACAAGAGCATCACTACCATACCTGATGAAATTGGAAAACTGAGCAAACTGTGGGAGGTAAGTTCACAGTGGTTTAATTGTTTTGTAATCCAAGAGAAATGTGATGAGAGGATCCAAAGGGTACCCCTTGATGAAACACATTACTATATTTAAAAACTTCTTTAAATGAGAACATGTATCAAATGTGTTCGAATGAAGTGAAATTCAATTATTTAGCTGTATTATTCTTCCACACCAATTATTTCCGTGTGACTATTTCGAGTGTTCAATCTCAATCAATCTAATTATTTCAATTTCATTGTTTAAATATTGTGAGGAAAATTTTGAATATAGGCAAGGGAGGTACAGCATACTCAATGTAAATTTTTCTTCCTGTTATATTTATCTAGATATTGTAACACTTGTGTATGGGGTTTTCCAGGGGCAGTATCTGCATATTCAAACAAGTTGGAATTTCAACAAGAACTATGCAACTCCACCTGACACCTCAAAGTTCGCAGTGATTTTATTTTGCATCATTTCCTTGCATGTGACAGTTTCCCCTGGATGGACTGAAGTTGGATCTTGACCCAGCCATCCTGAGGGGCAGGACCAAAGATATCATTGGATTCCTGAGTCAGAAGCTCAAGAGAGTAAGTTTCGTACAAAATCTGTTATCTATTAATTAAATGCTCATCAGAAAAGTGAAGCCTCCTTGTGAAACCATGATGACCCTTATAACTCTCAAAGCTATAGTAGATATTCAGAATTGACAAATTATCTTTTGAGGTCTAGACTTTCAGAGATGGTAGTTTCAGAAAAATGTTTCTTGAATTCATCTCAAATCTTTGCACATTTATGTTGCATTTCATGGTGTACATTAACATTTCCCCCAGGTTATAGAGTATAGTCCAAATATAATACAAATTCATGTATTACTTGTAAAATATGTGTAAATGTAGCATGATTTATACTTAGGAATGAAAGCAGGTTATTTTATGGATGACATTTCATTCTCAAAATGTTAATCCTTTGAGTGTGGATATCCTAGTCAGAATATCATACTCAAAGCCTATAGGGTTGTGTTGTAATGGTTCTGAGGAGGTTCTGGATATTTGAGTAGTTATTTAAAAATGACTGGGGATATATCATTTAAATGGTCAAGTCCTCATTTCCTTCCAGTCGGTTCCATACAATCGGATGAAGCTGATGGTGGTGGGATACGGTGGAAGAGGAAAGTCAACCCTGCTGGCTAGACTCCAGAGACAGAAGTTTGACAAGAAGGCTGAAAATGTGGCTACCGCTGGTGTAGAGGTCAAGGAATGGAAGTAAGTTGGATAGTAATGAATTAACTGCTAGTAGATAGTCACACCACTTTTGAGGAGAATTTTGCATGATGTCACCAGGAGTCGTCTGCAGCCTGAATGACAGTAATCATGATGGTGAGATAGTAACAATTAAAGTAATATTAAATTCTTAGAAATGCATAATACCATAAAAAAAAGTCTCTATGCATGTGAAAAATAAATATTGAACTGAAATTGTGAAAATTGGGAAGTTAATAACTAATTTTCAAAAAGGTGGGTCTTGAGCTTGGATTTTAATTCATCAAGTTATGTGACAGATGTAATGTTTTGGGGGAGGTCATTCAATCTTTTTGAGGCATTATGATGCCATAATGGTTGTTTTTAGTAGAGCTGTGAGATGTTATTGGGTGACATACATGTACAAGTAAGTTTCCATACATGAGTGTTAGTTGAATTAGAATATTTGAGATTTCCTATTGCCAATACTCTTTTCATTATTATTGTTTAATTTTTACTACCTTGTGAATATCATGACGTTAGATTTTATCTTGCAATCATGCTCGTCAGTTACTGTGCGCATTCGTTCACTGATGATATACTGTCTTATATTCGTGAAGCTCTTGTGTTTATCTGATCAATTTATTGATGACATCCAGGGTTATTATCTTAATAATCAAATTAATGATTAGAAGTATTGGTATTGCTATGATTTGGCAGCTATGAAAACTTTAAATGATGGATTCATACCAATTTCAATTGTATTTCTTTTTCACAGTTTCCAGTTGAAGACACCAAAGAAGATGGTAGACTTTTGTCTCAGTACATGGGACTTTGCTGGTCAGGAGGAGTTCTACAGTACTCATCCCTGCTTCCTGACTGGAAGAGCCCTTTTCCTGGTAAACTTTCACATTTCTTATGTAATACAGATATATGATTAAACATAAAAACAAAGACATTTTCAACATTTTTTGTAGTGCTAAAATTGAAAAAATAACATATAAAATAAAACAAAATGTTACTTTAATGTGTATTTTATGTTAACTGCAGGCTGCATAGTATGTTATTTGTAAATATTGTAGTTTTCTACAATGATGTAACTAGTGTGATATTTTGTGTCTCTATCAGGTGGTGTACGACATCAGCAAGGGTCCAGAAGAAATCAAGACACTCCGTCCATGGTTGCTGACCATCCAAGCTCTGGCTCCTTACTGTCCTGTCATAGTTGTTGGCACTCACAAGGACAAGATACACAAAGGTAGTATTTGGGCAATTCTGTGGTAAAAAATGGCCATTTCCACAAAATTTTTCAATCTGCTGTCCAACAAATGAGAAAGTATGATTTGTTTTAGGTTCATGACTTTTGTAGTACTAACAGAAGGCTGTTATATTTGGACGTTGGGATTTATCATTTCTCTATTAAGCAGAATAAAAATAGTCATGTGTCATATGGGACGTCTATGCATACTGTACAACACACATCATTTTTTCCTTTATTTTAGTCAAAAAGGAGAATTTACTCCAGCCGACCACTGGTGTATATTACCTTCCCATAATACTATGAAGTGACCAAGATAGATATTTGGAATTTTTTAGAAGTGTCTGTACTTTTGTTTAGCATTTAAAGATTTAATTTAATTTCAGCCTGTTATTGATACCATTCCACAATCACATACACAGTAGGGTCAGCAAGGTGTGATTTTTCAGTAACAGTAGTGTGAAGTTATGCTTGCTCAACCCCAATGTGCTTCCATAGTAGGTCATGTTCACTCAGGCAAACCAATAAACACTTTGCTAACTTGAGCAAAATTCAAATAAGCCCCCTGTTTCGCTATATGTGCAGTCCAGTCACAGGTCAACAATTTGTATCTAAAACTGAATGAAGTGGGATGTTCAGTTTTGTTTTTGGCCTTATTCTCAGATATGACAAATATAAATACTTGTTTCATGATGTGAAAATATACAGTTATCATTCATAATTGTTCTCAGTAAAACATGTGTAAATAACAACATTAGTTTTAAAAGGTTTCTCTTCTCTTGTTTATAACCAAGATATTGGTGGGGAGGGGAAGGAAGGGATAGTTTTACCCCTTCCGAATTAACTTGTGATATGCTATATTTAGGTAATCACTTATCTTTAGTTCTATTATCAGTTGCGATGAATTTCATCTATTGTCTGGTATGCCTTTAACCCTATTTTAACTGGGCTATTTCAGAGCGGGTTTTTACTGGGGGGGGGGGGGTCAATTTGGACCCCCCCTAAATCTCGGCCGCCGATACTGCGCGATCGCGCGATAAATTGCGTGCGCATAGAGCGGATGTAAACTGCCGATGACATAGTAATTTTCAAAAAATTATTTTTTCTATTTTAAAGTAATTATTACTGCTAATGTGTATGAAATTCTGGTTCGCCTATAACTCACTTACGAAAGCTAGTTAAGAATGCGTATTTTTGGTGAAAATATCATTTTGAGCATTTCTAATAATTATCATACAACAAACATTTGCCGAATTGGATTAATTTCTTTATGATATTTATTGTTTTGTGATTTCTTATGTATTTCTTTGTTTTTTCGACGCTTTTGTTTTCTTTGTTTTTTCGATGAAATTTGTTTGGGGACACTTCTTGGGCAATAATAAACAGCATAAAATTAATTCAATTTCAATCAGAGTAAAAGCAAAAATAATCATACATTTATGATTATGGCTTGAAAACATATTGTCCATTGATTTTGTACAGCGAAAATTACGTTTTTGAGCAATTTTGGTGTTGTACATGCATGTATTAAAAAGTCGCGGCCCGTGTCGTAAGCTGGTATGTCCGATTTTCGCGAAAATGGTCTCAACAAGATGCGCAAGATTGAAAGTAAAGTCGGCGGGACCGGTAATAAAATTTTGGCGGCGGTGGCTGTCGCGGAAATTTGTCGAGGGGGTCAAATTGACCCACCCCCCCCGTTAATATAGGGTTTAATGTGATGTCTGTTACAAATCATGTTGACTAACTTAAATTGTTTGCAGTGCATTTAGCAATAGCAAAGGTGATAAACCTGCTCCCACCCCTCACCCCCACCCACCCCCAACAATTGGCAATATTTGAATATTCTTGATAACAAAATAAGACTTTTTTGTTTTCCAATTACAGAAATGGAGGAGGAATTCATCACTGACATGCGGATGAGAGTCCAGGACATCTGTAGGTCTCCAGGTTTCCCCGTCATCAAGGGCTACATAGAGATCAGCTGTCACACGGAACAGGGAGGTGTCGATGAGCTCAGAGATATGATAGGCGATGTCATCATGAAGTAAGAAACAAGTTTTGTACTTCTTGCCAAATCTTTAGATTTGAAGATTCCTTTCAATACCATGTACTCTCATAGAATTTATAGTCAAATATATGGTATAGGTGTCATGGCTTATTGGATAAGACAGTGGTTTCTCGAGTGAGAGGTCTGTGGTTTAATTCCCGTCATGCTGTCTGTGTTCTTGGGTAAGACACCTCATGTGCAATATGTCTTTCCACCCAGGAATAGAAATGGGTACCTGAGAGGACGAGAAGTCCTGTTGGAGGCAAATTAGCTTGAAGACTCTAGTGGTAGCCGGGCTAGGAATACTAGTGGTGCATACTTGTGCAGGCGTGATATGGTCTGATGAT
>JZLH01S0000109.1:7508-23325 GCA_001188425.1 Eucidaris tribuloides
AATTTGTCACACTTGGCGACACCATGTTTAGTATTAATTAGCACTGTTATATCTTAAAATTTTAGAAAATGTTTCTATCAACAAAAATGAGGCATAGGTTCTGTCAGAAATCTTTCCAACGTTTTAATGGTACATTTTATTGACAACATGGTTTAAAGCATGCCTTTTATTTGAAACTCACTACGGGACTTGTTGTTTATAATTACATCATTGTGTATTCATGTACGCTCTTCATACAACAGAGGTATTCTCAGTGGCGTAACTACGGGGGGGGGCACGGGGGCACGTGCCCCGCCCCCCCCCCCCGATTGGCCGGCAAAAAAAAAGGAAGGGGAAAAGGGAAAGGAAGAAAAAGAAAAAGAAAACCTGGGCGAGCCGAGTTAGAAATTGGTCTTAAATCACTTTTTGAAATAGACTTATCAGAGATAGTCCTTATGTCAATTAAACTTGTTTTATTCATTTAGAACTGCTTAATCTGTAATTGAATTTTGTTCGTTTACTCAAAGTGACAGCATAGGTTTGTGCAATACTTTCGCAGGCCATTTCATAAATCTCATTTTTTAACAATCTTTAACGTGTGTATTTCTAGCGTTGATGTGATTGCTTTGTTTATTAATAGTAAATAGTTAAAATATTTCGGAACATAATCATAGATTTTGGACACATTCTTTTATAAGCAATTTTGCTTGATGTTACTCCACCCGTCCCAGTGCTCATATTGTTAAAAGGACTAAATAAGATTGTGGAAGCTTGATCGTATGGTTAGGCAAATTTCGGGTTATATTTCGAATTTACTATTTTCATTGCAAAAAAAATACAAGTTATATTGATTTATACTAAACCAGAATGCATGGAGGAATGAGTTTACGGCCGAGAGAATTCCGTTCTTCTGTTCTAAACAAAACCGTTTTCAAACCGCTCGTTCGTTGCGCTCGCTCGCAGGATTACCTCTATAAATTACTTTGAACCAGCGACAGCGGAAATAATATTGCAAATACACTTATCAAAATAATAAAAAAGAATGGTGTAGTAGAAATTCCTTCTCCAAAATCCATCAACCACGTGGCACACCGTTTGTGGCGCAATACTGCATTCCCACAGAATTGAATTCAGTTTCGCCACTGAGGTGCATTAATTTCAAATCAGACATTATGACCTGAATAACAAACTTGTAGCTAGGGTGGTGGTGTGTGCGGTGCGTAAGCATCCCTCCCTTGTCTGAAAGGTCCACTTTTTGAAAACGTATATTAATGATCAGCAGGTTTTTTTTAGTCATTGTTGACTGTTCATTTCACGAAACAATTGTGTTAACAGATGGTCAAAATATGCTCATGAAAGCGCCAGAACTCATGAGCTTCAGGGGGCGTCGCCCCGACCCCCCGATTAATGATCACCATGTTTTGAAATGACCTTCTACCAGTAGTTTTTCATACATAATTTATACCCGTAGGAAGTGGTTAAAAGTTTGAAAATGGGATGGTTTTTATATATTGTCGACTGTCCATTTCACAAAACAATAGTGTTACCAAAAGGTCAAAATAAGCTCATAAACCGCTAGAAATCGTGAGCTTCAGGGGGCTATGCCCCCTGACCCCCGACAGATTATCACCATGATTTGAAATTACCTCCTATCAGCATTTCAGAATGCCAAAAATTATACCTTCGGAAGTGCCATAAAAGTTTGAAAGTTTGTGTGTGTGTGTGTGTGTGTGTGTGTGTGTGTGTGTGTGTGTGTGGGGGGGGGGGTTATTGTTGACTGTCCACTAAATTTCCATGAAAAATAGTGTCAGCAGAGTCAAAGTAGCCTTACAAAACTGTTAGAACCCAGGAGCTTCAGGGGGCTCCGCCCCTGACCCCCGTCCGAGACCTACTTCTATAAGTCGCACCGGTGGACCCCAACCGTTAGGTTGATCAGCCCCTCTCCTGCATGAAAAAGTTCTCCGGCCCCTGTCAAAGTTAGGTTTCTTGACTTACGCACCCCCTTAAAAAAAACCTACAAAATTCCGTTTGTGCTCACATTGCAGTATAAATAAATTATTTCGAATTACTTTGAAAGAAGTCATCAGAAAACGCATTTTTCATCTTAGAATTTTAGATTTTCCCAAACCGCTCGCTCGCTGATTTTTCAAAAACTTATTAGGACATTATATATGTAAACACATATTCCTGTACAAAAAAAATAGGGATTTTATTATAGAATTATTGAAAATGGTTACACTTGAACGCAAAAAATGCTATCATTTCAGTAGGTACCCCCTATACCGTACGCACCATCTGAAAATACAATTTTGGGTGAGCGATCTGGTGCCCCCCCCCCCTCCCCCAATGGGTTGACCCACGGTACGCCACTGGGTATTCTAATTGGTACAAGACTGTATCTTAATAATGACTTTGACTTACCTAATAGACATTTAATTCCTTGATACATGCCAATCACAACTCCTAGCGAACTCAGCGAAACATCGAACTGGTTGACGATGTCGAACAAAAGAGCTCCAAAGCTTTTAATCATGCCAATCTCAATGAATCCGATGAAGAAAAAGGCCATCACCACGAAAATCTGTCTTCCCTTCGAAGATACTCCCCTCCTTAGTGCGATTTCCGACATGGTTTCAGCTTTAGTTCAAAATTACGTAAATAATATCTGTACTATCTCTTCTCAAGAAGATAGCTTTATTGCAGTGTTACTAAGCTTCCATATTATAAACTTTCGAAGAGAAGCTTTAAGTGACAGGGTTTCAAAATTACGAGACGAAGGGTATCTGTACTTCCTCTTCAGAGGGGGATAGTTTTATTACAGTGTCATTAAGCTTCCAAATTATAGGATATTAAGGAAAATCTTTCCTTCTCGTCTACTTAAGATGTTAAAGGAGTTGTGTGCGAGAAGCTAGATTAATATAATTCTGTCTTAAAGTGATGTGTATTCCGCTTCAATCAGATGATATATGAGCAATGAAGCAGTCCCTTGATATGATGTTGGTGTTTCACACTACTCGTGCTAGATCGGAGTTTTGCCTTTGATAGTTTCCAGTTCGTTTCATTGATTGTCGAAGAGGCACTGAGAAAACTCGTGGTTAAATTTTCGCTGGTCATTCTTTATTTCGTACATGTACAATTGTATCAGGAACGGGGTGATTCCGCTCAGTGCACCGTTCCAAAACGTTTATAATCACGCAATCCGTGTTATACACCGGGTGGCCGGTCACTATAGTTGTACCCCGCTTAGAGAAAAAAAATTACATGGAGTTTCACGAGTGTGTATAGACGGGAAATCCGAAGTCGCAACAGAGTCGATGGACCTAAAATTAGTTTGTAGATTGTCAACGCGTTCAAGTAGAATACTTTACGATCAAATCATTTCATCTACCATTCTGTTTCTGTTTTTGATCGCAGACCCGATGGTACTGCAGGATTGAGTCAATATCACATCCGAGCTTAATGCTGCAATAACATCAGACATTATTTTGATAAAATCATGCACCCAACTCTATGCCAATCAGCATATCGCCAACGAACATCTTCGACATCAGGAAACGGTTGGCTGTGGTATACGCTATGATAAATTTAGAAGAAATGAATAATAGATAATTATTGGAACAAAACATCTGCCGAAGATGGACAATAGAATGGTGAAAGAAATGGATGGGGTTCTTTATTCCGAACACAAAAATTCTCTATGCACATATACCTGGAGGCTCGTTAATCTGAAAACGCAACGCACCGTCTATAGATATCTTTTTTCCCCTTTGCAATACCGTGGCAGTGGCTAAGACTGAAAGGGAAACCGAATTGTTTTCGTGTGGAAACACGTGATTTTTTTTCTCAAAATAAACGACCGAATATTTGGTATTTTATGTAACTTTCTGTTTTATGTAAATGTCAATTGATCCCATATCTTTCTCTTGATCAACTATCAAAATTCACATCACAATCAATCGCTTCGCTGGATTTAAACGATTTTTTTTTTATTTTAAAAAAGTTCATGAGCGCGACACACAGTTTCAACTTTGGGTTTCCCATGATAGAAATAATGAATTTACAAAGAACAGATAGAAGGACTAACAGTTCTTTACATTCTCGATACAGTTCTACTTAAACGCTTATACTACAACACTTAAAATATACAAATACACACAAATATAATTACATATTTATTTGCGTATGCGTATTTCGTATGTTTAAAGCAATTACACGACAGTGTTATACTCGGTCTTATCACTGAAATACTGCAGGCGCCAAATATATCAGTTTAACAATCAGTGAACTCGAAAACATGATATCGCAGTTAATTGTTACGACAAAGCTGAAATATTCATGTATGAAACGTTCATGTGTATTTACAATAAGAAGTAATGCGTAGAAAGGAAGAAGAAGAAGGAGAAGAAGAAGAAGAAAAGAACGAAGAAAAGAAGAAGAAGAAGAAGAAGAAGAGAGGAAGAAGAAGAAGAAGAAGAAGAAGAGAAGAAGAAGAGAGAAGAGAGAGAAGAAGACAGAAGAGGTAAGAAGAAGGAGACGAAAAGAAAAGAAGAAGAAGGAGTAAGAAGCGAGAAGAAGAAGAAGAAGAGAAGAAGAAGAAAGGTAGAGCGAAGAAAGAAGAAGAGGAAGAGAAGTAAATGAGAAGAAGAATGAAAAGGGCTAGATTGAAAGAGGAGAATGGGAAGAAGAGTGAATAAATAAAAGTAATAAACAAATAAAGAATGGACAAAACGAAATGATTTCTCATTGCTTGTTTTTTTGGTAAATTAGCAAACAGTATCACAGTAAACCGAGAAAACTTGGTTGAGGTTATTTGTGTAAAGTCGCAAAATTCCACCATTATTTTTGAAATTCAGTTAATCTTAAGAAAAACACTTAAGAATCACGATATACACAAATATCAAACTGTTTTTATATTTGAAGATACACATAAATATTAATCCTTCTTCCACAACGCATTTTTCCCTTAACAACGGATGTCCATGACCTACCCCACGCGCCATACCCAACAATTTTCATTTAAATACCAAAACTCCTTTTAGCCCATAAAACGATCAATTCGTCATAAACGGGCTGATATTTGCGAATTCGCCCACCGCATATAAAACCAAATGCACATCTTTTAACTCTTTTTAGGCAAAACACCAAAAAATATTTTTATCACAATACAATACGGCGGCCGGCCTACAGTAACTATATTACATCCATATTTTTATACCAACAACAAACCAAGATTTGGTCCACCCTCTCTTTTTCTGCTTTTGAGCATGTTGTTTTGGAGTTATACGATTAAACGTTGACCCGTATTCTGACCCAAGTCTTTCATTACTTGTCTCTGAATTGTTGGCCATCAACACCATCGTGCGTCATCACTTGCACAAGCACGCACATGCACGCACATTCACCACTCCTGTGTTCCAAGTAATTATATAAAACTGGATTCACTACGATATGGCCCATCTATATAAATAACCAAGAATTCACAATAAAACTTTTCTTTTACTTTGGCTGTCCGTCTATTCAAGCATTGCTTAGAACGGCGGCCTTCTGCATCAAATGTGCAAATTTGTGTATTATATTGTAAAGGAAGTTATTATATTTTGGTCATATGCTTTGATGTATATCTACTGTATCATTTTCTTTCATAAATGTATGATTTACTATGTATTGTGTTAAAGGTTTTCTGAATATTTCTGTAAATTGAACTTGCTTATGTTATAGTTGTTATTGTTATGAAAGAAAACATGAAATGCAGAAAATAAAACTTATTCATTCAATTCAAGAAATATTTACAATTTCAAATGGAGGTACAATGGAACACTTCTTACCACTTTGCCAGCACCAGTATACGCATATCTTCCTCGAAGTTACTAGGACCTTTTTGTCATTTTCTGTCCAACATTTAAAGTATGACCTGTATTAGCTGTTTCACGAACAACTACAAATGGTAAATCTGAACAAGCCTCTACTTCGTATATCGTGTTTGTGTAAAAGATGACGAGTATACGTTTTATGTTGTTATTTAACCATATGGTTAAAGTTTGCCAAAATCCGTAAATGAAATTGTTGGGTGAATCCATTACATGCATTAATAAATCTCTGGCAAATTATTGCAGAAATTATAAATAAAAATCTTCCAACGTGTAATCAAACACGATTTACATTAATATTGAAATTTAAAACTTATACCGGTACTTCGTTTATTGATCGAGCAATTAAAATGTTTATATACCGGTATACAACTGCATAAAATGAATAAACTGTGGATGTCATTTGAGTGTCATTTGCTATAGGAGTATGTATTGCATTTCGGCAAATAAACACCATATCTACAACCCATCAATCACTTCATTTTATACTTCAATCCGGAAATTGCCATGAAGTGATAAACCTTTATCGCCTGTATATCATTCCACCCTACTTTTACATTATATTTCACAATCAAACACGCCTGCATTATAGTCACGTCACGGAAGAAGAAAAGAAGAATACGAAGAGCAAAAAGAAAATGAAGCAGAAAGAAAAGGAAGAGGAGGAGAAGAAGATGATGATGAAGTAGATGAAGAAGGAGAAGAAGAAGAAGAAGAAGAAGAAGAAGACGAAGAAGAAGAAAAGGAAGAGGAGGAGAAGAAGATGATGATGAAGTAGAAGAAGAAGAAAGAAAGAAAAAGAAGTGGAAGTAGGAAGAGAAGCAGCAGCAGAAGAAGAATAACTGAAAATTGAAAGGAGAAAAATGGCGAGAATGAAGAAGAGGGGATGAGAAGGAGGAGGAGGAGAAGGAAGAAGAATAACAAGTAAATGAACTGAAATGACAATGACAGTTTTTTTTTTCGTAATACATCTTAAAATACCGTACCTAGTAAAAAAAAATGTGATCTTCTTCCTCTTCTAAAATTGCGATTATGTAAAAAAAAAAAAATGAAATTTTCACAACATAAAGAAGACAATAATGATAATGACATATCTAGTAGCAGCGTCGATGCGCTTTTTGGATGAGAGTAAGTAAGGAAAATATCAGTGTTTAATGGTATTTTATATGTTAAGTTGATGGTTTTGTAGTGCCTTGCGCTGTTTTTTAAACATATATTTGTATAACGTTTTATGGATTTTCAAGTTGTCAAAATTATCGGGCGACAAAAGTCAACACGACATGCCCCCCCCCCCTCCCGATATTTTTATTGGGGTGCCCCCTGCCCCCATATCTCTGATATGCAGCGTAATTCACCATTTTTGTGCTATAAAACTAAAAACGCCGATCAAAGTAAGCGACATCTCTGCATCCTGTAGAACACATATCATATTATTTGTGTGCCTTTATTTCAGTCAAAAAGATCATTCATTCGAAATGACCACTCGTAGCCTAACTACTGTCTTCCCACAGAACTATTAAATGACTATAACATTTATCCATTTAACTTCAAGTTTTTTAAGTATGGTCAGGAACTTGAAAACTGTTGTAAAAGATGCTACACACACACACACACACACACACACACACACACACACACACACACACACACACACACACACACACACACACACACACACACACACACACACACACACACACACACACACACACACGCACGCACGCACGCACGCACGCACGCACGCACACACACACACACACACACACACACACGCGCGCGCGCGCGCGCGCGCGAGCACATACCCATACACAGCAAACCCACATCCACACACGAATACTTTTAATTTATATTATATAGAAGATAATACTTATCTTTTCTGAGGTCTCTGTTTAGCTGATTTATAATTTATTTTGCACTCTTTTAATTATCTGTCGATAGGATGATTCCACTCACAGACTAGACAACGCATGCTCATACGGAGGAGCGAGCTAAAACATTTTAATTACAACGTGTTTACAGCCTTATAACTACTATCACAACTCTTTAACATATTCCCAAATTTCCATAAATGTGTTGTGTAATGAATAAACAATGGATGGATTCATCAGAATACGTAGTGTTCCCTCGCATCACGTTTTCTAGTCTATTCCCACCCACCATCGAATGGTGTCTTCCATTAATGATTGACGGGCCTGCTGTCAGGTCATTCACATACCACCCTGGGTTACGGCCGCAGAGTGCACGCTCCATATATGTACATAGGCTTTGACACGCTCTATCTGATAACACCGCTCTATCCGACGGTACGGAGTTATCAGTGATGCTTTGGATAAAGATGTAAAGCAAACATGATAGAGACTGATTTAATTTATTAACATTTGTGTGCCATTTTAGTTTGTTATCCATTTTCCCATATTAAAGCGTAACAATATTTCGTCACATTAGTTTAACCGTAAATAAATTAGTTAACATGAAAACCAACAACGTAAACTTACAAACAAACGATCAGCTGTTTTAAGTTTTCTGAAATGACACATTGGCCAATCCCGTTATCCCAAAGTAAATCAGACCAAGATTCGGCCCGTCACGCGCATGGGGTGTTTTAAATGGAATTTCTAGGGTCTGTTCATAGTTTATAAATCTTTCATCCACGATCACGAACTTGGCAAAGTCCCATACAGAGCCGAGGTATATAAACCCGAACTAGTCCCACTTGCCAGCTAGATGGCCAACGCAACAGAGCCTAGAGTACAACACAAACAGCAGACTACCACCACACCACACAGCAGTGGTCCCTACACGTTCAAATTCCCGCCAATCTCCCGTACATTCACCATGCATTCGTCATCAGCCAGAATATTCACGTTGAACACACACACGTTAATAACTGCAAGTCAGCAGACGATATTTTCCGACGAAAACCACCCAATTTTCCAATGAAAATGCCGGAAGAAGAAAAAGTTGAAGAGATGGAGGCGTACAATAGTTATATGAAGCGGCGGAAACCGCGAAAATTTCTGATGGACTTCAGTTTTTTGGATATGATATGGCCTGAAGATACGAAACTGATCGTTCGGGCCGGGGACTATCCAGCCATTGTTATTGATTCACCGAGTAGAATGCTATCTATAGGACGAAGAGATGGAGGGTAACGTATTAACATGCACGAATGTTAAATTTTTATTCTACATAAGTTAGATGACTGTAGCATAATTTAATAATGATTAATTGGTGAAGCTTATAATTGAGACATTTGTCTTTGCAGGGGGTATGATATCTCTTAAAGTACATGTACTACAGGATTTGCAGAAGTTTTTAATTGTTAAACGTCAAAGAAAATACTTACACATTGTCCAACCAAAACTTTGGCATCTTCAGCGTGTGCAATATTGGTATGGCGGTGTGTGTTATAGTACAGACCAAACAACCAAATCAGTAAATGCGTGATGTGTTTCAACTTTTGGGTTGGTGACAGTTATATATGACAAAAAACAGTACAATACATACGGGTTGCTTTCATTCTCATGAGTTTCCTTAAAGGTATTGGCTAACATTTACCACAGTTAAAAAAATCTGAGCCGCATGATTCCCCATGCTACCAGTGTCTTTGATGAGGTCTAAAAATGAAGCCCTGAAAAAATTGTATTTCAAAATGATTATTTAGTGCTTTAAAAAAGTGAAAATCGTAAGTTGACCAGATTCACTTGCTCATTTCCTCCCATAGACTTACTGTGTGTACACCTAGTTTAATAAAACTCGCCCCGAGTTTTATTGTTTATTCATGTATAACTTGCCGTTGGCAGTGTAACTTTCCAAACTGTTGTATTCTAGGGTGTTTATTTGTCCATTTGAACACTACTATGTAGCTCAGATATCAAAGTTTGACAATTTTTTAAATTGAAGCTCCACAATGTTAGCCCATCACTTTAAGCCCGCATGTATGTGCCTGTTTGAAATGTAAGAAAACTTATTAACCGTGACATGTGGCATCCATATGGCAATTATGAAATCTCCGAACAACAGACCTATACATAATGAGCACGTTGTTATATAGCATACATGTATCATTAATTGTGCACAGAGAACTTTCATGCTAGACCTACTTTATAATTGCTTGTTTAGATGAAAATATTAAAGTGATAGGCTAACATTGTGGAGCTTCAATTAAAAAATTGTCAAACTTTGATATCTGAGCTACATAGTAGTGTTCAACTGGACAAATAAACACTCTAGAATACAAAAGTTTGGAAAGTTACACTGCCAATGGGAAGTTATACATGAATAAACAATAAAACTCGGGGCTAGTTTTATTAAGCTAGGTGTACACACAGTAAGTCTATGGGAGGAAATGGGCAAGGGAATCTGGTCAACTTACGATTTTCACTTTTTTAAAGCACTAAATAATCATTTTGAAATACAATTTTTTCAGGGCTTCATTTTTAGACCTCATCAAAGACACTGGTAGCATGGGGAATCATGCGGCTCAGATTTTTTAACTGTGGTAAATGTTAGCCAATACCTTTAATCTCATGTTATATTAATTCATTAGATAATAAAAGTGATAGATAATAAAACATATCGATTTGCCCCCCTCCCAATAATTTTGACAACTTGAAAAATTCATAATATGCAATACAAGGATATGTTTAAAAAGCATCGGAAAGCACTATAAAACCATTAATCATAGGATAAAAATACCATCAAATATACAAAATCGTCAAATTTTTGGCGCGCTTCGCGCGCAAAGTTCTGTGTTGCAATTTGGCACGCAGAGCGCGCCGAAATTTGTTTTTTTTTTCACTTTTGCCGCCCCCCCATCCGAAACACGGATTGACGCCCCTGATACCATGAGCACAATGAGCAACATAAATAATCGCGTATACTTTCAAATCCCCATGGTAATTGCTCTAAACAAACAAACAAAACATAACTACTAGAGGCCTGTTGCATAAAACAATAACCAAGGAATTTCTCCAATGAAATATGAAATCCATGAGTATATATAATACACCTTCAGTTGTACTCAGTATTAACATGCAAAAGGGTTCAGTCGTCAGTATGGACAAAAGTTTATGAAAAACCTATCTATTTGTATAAAATATCACGATATTATAGTTTTTATCTTGTAGGTGTGCAATTACTACTCTGTGAAAATTAAATAGTAATTCATTAACAGTTCAAAAGTGAATTCAAAGTCGAAAATTTAAACCGTGAATTTCGAGTTATTTCTATAAATTTCACGCTCCTGTGTGAAGTTCCCACTTTTCGGAAAAACTAGAGCCTTCATAATGTAAGTAACTCTGGGGTCGCTAGACATTAAAAAAATGAAATTTACTTTCGTTGTGTTACAAGTGAAACATAATCTAAACAAAATAATTAAATTTAGATTGAATAAATATAAAACTCAAAACTGGTGTAAGCAGCACGGAACCCTAAAATCAGAACAAAATAAAATAAAGAAGAAATCAAGCAAAACTATACAAGCCATAAGATAAGTAGATCTAAGATTCGTTAAACCAAGAAAGTCCAAATACAAGGTTAAGGTAAAAAAAGTATCAATGAATAACTATACCCGCTCCTTTTTCACTAACTGTGCATTGCATTATACAGTGTGTCCCAGAAAAAAGGAAACCGGATTTCATAGCAATAATATTTTATTATAATGAATGATTTCTTCAATAAATTAGGTATGATTGTAAAGCTTTGTTCCTCTTCTTTCATTTGATACATAACTTATAATGAATTGTTCACGCATTATTGAACTAAAACAATGGATATTGGTGCTACCAAAATTTCATTTGCACGCGCATATTCCATCTTTGAGTCCATTTTCATGGTAGTAAATGTAATTATTTTTAAAAAACAAAAGCATGAAATAAAAATTCACAATTTTCTCTATTATGTCACCCTAGGCGTAAAAAATGAATAATGTATACCGGAGAACAAGTAAAATTAAAACATGCCTGTTTTAGCGCGATTTTTAAAATGAATAAATTTTGAACAACTGGAAGAGGGTTGAACAAAAGGGTTCACGCACGGCTGACTTCACATAATATCTTGCTCGGAGCACAACAATAGGCTCCGAATCATGTTCGCAAGGTAATTTCTTGATTGTTGGCTCCCAAATCCAGAAAAGAGGGTTAATGAATGCATTTTGGAACATTTCTGAAAACAAGTATCACTTCAAATTTTCTTTTCTCACTGATGCAACGCTTATTTTTAACAAATGTGGTATCATATGAAAGAAGATAAAATCAGCTTTTCAATGATGCCCTTCAATTTCGGGGATAGTCTGAATACATAGAAGCATGACAGTTTGAATTTCAAATTTGCTCGTGCAAATGATTTTATGACTGTCTCCCTTCTTATTGTCTTTGCTCAGCCATGCGTGAATGGGAATCTTTGTGACTGATATCAAATTACAGAAGAGAAAATATGCTTTCCAACCATGTACGACTTGTTTTTCATATTTGTTATTAAGATATTAACATATCTTCATCAATCTTGGTTTCCTTTTTTCTGGGACGCACTGTATAACAGTCATATCTTATCGGCGAGACTTTGCTTTCTCATAGAAATACAGAGGCGCTCTCTTCTTCGCGGCGTGGTGTCTTCTTTCTGAGACAGCTTCAAATAAACATATTGGCATTTTTTGTTTGTTGGAAGTCTTTCCAAACCATCAAAACTGTTTGACGGCAAATATGAAACCGAATTACGAAGCTAGTGTGCATTAAAACCCCACCCCTATAGGGAAGCGAAAATGTTAATTTTGTTTTTGTTCTAGCCCCTCTGTCGTGGGTGCACCTGTATTTGATAAGCTCTCCGCCTTGGAGAAGAAAGAAGAAATTAATATATTCATTTATTTCTTTTCAAATAATTTATTTTCCAATAAAAAAAACTTCGTTAGGACATTATTACAGAAAGACCCCTTCAACTCAAAATGCATACGTTATAGTGTATGTTGCAATACTTTTGAGTAGGGAGGGTATGTAACAAATGAAAAGGTGCTGACAAAAAGGCACCTCTTCGTTCTGCATGTATAACTCTCTTCACAAACCCTGTCAAACATATGTGTTTTCCTAAAACTTAAAGTAAAACTTAAAAAGGTCTTTACCCTATAGATCGGTTTGGCATTGAATATGATACTAGTACACGATTAGTAACACAGAGTTTCGCTATGTTGTTTTGTTAGGATTTATGCAAACAATGTATATAAATACAAAGATTCACACAAACCTTACAAAACGCACATAGTATGTTAAGAGCACTATGAAACAAAATAATGAACAATTACTGGCAATATAACCTTAAGCCCCATTTTGTACAGACGATGTTAAACATTAAATATGTTTTTTTTTGTATGTCGCGAATATATATGCGGGTATTCATGACGTTATATAAAACTTACATATTGTTCTAGTAAGGAATATGAAATAAGATTAGTATCAAATAGGTTGACTGGTTGTCATTTTTTTCGGTTAATATATACAATGTAAATCATATAGAGTTATATTATGTAAATACAAGGATGCACACAAAAAAGGACAAAAACACACATTATGTTAAGAAGCGAATGAAGACTCGCTGAGTAAAAGGTCGACTTTTATTTCTTTCTATAAATCTTTTTCCATCTTTTTAATAGTGTGTATTTATGATTTGTATTATTTGTATTATTTGTATGATAATGATACCCTTAACTGTAAGACAAATCAGCCCCACACGAGCGTAATAATTAGTATATAGTAAACAAAAATATGTATTATTGCAGTTGTATAAGTACATCAATATCATCTATAAATGCCCTGAAAATCCCATGCCTTGAAAAAAAAACAGGTAGAGGGGGCGGAGCAACATTTTGCATAGGTGAATTTCATATTCATATCTGCTCGCTGATCATAAAAATCACGTCATTTTAAACAATGTTGATATATTTAATGTTTTCTTATGTCTGGCGTGCCAATACAATTGTATTCGAAAGATTTATACAAATTATGTCAGATCAACTAAAACTATATAAATAAACTTCCGAAAAAGGTTTGGAAATCTGAGTTTTATCGATTATTTCTCCATTTTCTTAGAAGTAATCTATGTATGTTTGGTACCATCGGAAAGATTATTTAATTTCTTCAAAATGACATCCTACTTGTTATGATTACGCTATCAGGAAAAGGACACGCAGTATCTTAAAATATGGGATAAAGTGTAAATTGAAAAGCTACAAAATGAACACCGGTGGTGGTCAAGAAGAGTCAATAAGACATGTTCTTTTGTATGGAGTTATGTCTTCTGTTCTCAGCTGGTCAGCCATGAATGATAATTTCAGTGGGAGCCCCTGCCACTTCATTTGTTTACGAGTTTGAGATTGAAGGGTTTGAGACCTGTTTTTAAATAGTTATACATGTTTGTTTGTTTGCTTACTTGCTAATTGTGCACTTGTTGGTTTGAATCCATGTTAAACAATGCATAACAACCAATGAGACATTGGGAACTTCACTCATTAACAGGGGAAAACATTGAGTAACCTACCAAAGAGGAAAAAACAGTGAGTGAACTACCAAAGAGGGAAAAAACAGTGAGTGAACTAGCAAAGACGGAAAAAAACAGTGAGTGAACTACCAAACTTGGGGCATTTTGCTATAACTTTTGAATATCAAAGTAACAGACAAATGAAGTGACAGGGGCTTCTATAGAAACTGGCATTATTGTCTGACCCGTATATGAACAAAATACATAACTCCATAGTACAAAAGAACATGTACTTCATTGACTCTTCATTACCACCACCGCGGTGTTCATTTGGCAGCTTTTCAATTTACACCTTATCCCATATTTTGAAATACTGCCCTTTTCCCGATGGCGTAATCATAACAAATAGTGTACCATTAAATTAAATTTAAATAATTTTCCGATGATACTAAGCATGCATTGATTACTACTAAGAGAAGGGAGAATTAATCAATCAAACTCAGATTTTTCCAAACTGTTTTAGAAGTTTAAACGAGAGGAATTGTACTTATTCCCACGATTCTTATACAATTTAGCAGTGTTTGTGATATGTTCCGTTTTATAAATATTCAAAAGTCTCATATTCAATTTTTTTTCATACTACGCTCTGTTTTAATACAACAACCATCTGGCGCATTTGGCATAATAACTTATAACATACATGTTTTTCTTTCTTTTCACGAACCATGTCGCAGAGGTTTCAAACCGTGTGACACCGTGGAACTGAAAGCCGATAGAGGCTACCTACTGTGGACCAACCCCCGTGGATCTATACAAGTTAAATTCCACTACGGCACCCAAGGAGATGACTTCATGTAAGATATGAACACATTTACCGTGATTGATTGTCCGTTGTATATCTATTTGGCGATACTCTTAATATTAAGTCAGATGTTAATAACTCCTAAAGAAAACATATTGTTCACTGTGTAGAATAGATATCAGATATATAGAGGTATGTGAAAATGAATCTCGTTGCCTGTCCGAACGTTAATCCCGAGTAAATATACCCATATATGGAAGAAAATACCATATAAAAACCTTTAGCAAAATAGAGGAGCTAGAAAAACAGTTGTATTGTTTTGACCACTCTACTTTGAATTGAATTATTGTGTAGCTTACACCAAAACTACTACACTGCCTTCAGACCATTCTCCTGTTTGGGCGTTCGCCCTCTTGTATGATATTTGAAATAATGGAGGTATTTTTGCATATAATTATTTAGTAAAAACATAAAGCACGCAAAAGGCCAACATCTCCATTATTGATGACTGTACTGTGATCCCTTTGCAGAATCGTATACATGTTATACTTTGTCGACGAATAACAGTTTAAAATTTGCATAGGTGAGGAGAACAATTATTTTGGATATCAAAACGTGGCAGAGTTAGAATCATATTTAATTTTACATCATACTGTGAGAAGATGTTTAGAGAGGTATGCGCATCTATACTGGAGTTAAAGGG
>JZLH01S0000116.1:1665-12595 GCA_001188425.1 Eucidaris tribuloides
ACACACACACACACACACACACACACACACACACACACACACACACACACACACACACACACACACACACACACACACACATACACATACACATACACATACATACATACACACACACTATACTAACATACACACACACAACACACACACACACATACATACACACACAGAAACACCCATGCACACACACACACAGAAACACCCATGCACACACACAGAAACACCTATGCACACATACACATACAGGCAAACGCAGGGTTGTATTATACCATGTGTTTAAATGTTCATTGTGCTATGTTTTTCAAAAAAAGATGGAACAAATAAAGTTGAAATTGAAATTGAAATTGAAATAATTATATGAGTAGCAACGAACACAAACGATTATCTAAACAACATCGTATACATTTAGATATTTCGATCGATCGTTCATTGAGATATTGTTTCCTGTAGAAAATTCTTAGCAACAGATATATGAATCACTGTACAAAGTGTTTACACGAAATAAAATGTTCCCGTATCTCCTAAACTTACTTTTTCTGCTTTAGCCGAGTCCTTGCGCAGGGGCGTCGATCCATGTTTTGGATTGGGGGGGGGGCAGAAGTGAAAAAAGTCCAAAATTGCGATACAGAATTTTACGCGCGGAGCGCGCCGAAAAATTGACAATTTTGTATGTTTAATGGTATTTTTATGCCATGTTTAATGGTTTTATACTGCTTTCCAATGCTTTTTAAACATATATTTGCATTGCATATTTATGAATTTTTCAACTTGTCAAAGTTATTGGGAGGGCAAATCGATACGTTTGCCGCCCCCGATATTTTCATTGGTGGAGCGATCGACCCCCCTCGCCCCCACCCCCCCCCCCCCAGGATCGACGCCTCTGTCCTTGGGGTTCCTCTTGTAACGGTGGACCAGTACTCCATATCCATAATAACTCTCCGTAGCTCTTCAACTTCCAGTCCTATGTCTCCTTTTAATATATCTATGAAGGTTTTCGCTGGGGGTCAGTGTCATTACAAGGTGTACCCCATGCGCGTGTATGGACTTTCAAAATGGACCCTAAACAAGTAATTGAAAGTCGATCTCAGAATACCCTAAACAAGTATTCAAGTTTGAAAAGAATACCCTAGACTAGTGTTCAAGTTTGAAAAGATACCCTTTTGAAATAAACCTGTTAAAAGTATACCCTTTTTCCCGATTTTTGCAATTTTGAAACCCTTTTCGATGTACGCGAGTACATCGTCTGACCGTGAAAAACAACCCTTTTTACTCGTTTTTTCACACGCGCATGGTGTACACGTTGTAATGGCACTGCCCCCCCCCCCCCCGGGTGCTGTAGAAGCTTTCAACTGAAGTGCACAAGTATTGGATTCTCAGCATGCTCAGAGAAGAGCTAATATCGATTCTGTGTTAAGAAAGACAAAAATGAAGCAATGATTCAGATACATCATCCTAAAAAGAAGAAAATGTAGTTTTTTAGTTTTCAATTCACAGTTCATCTCGCAATAGTTTTTAAAATCACATTTGGCTTGTCATATTCAAATCATTCGTAAAATCATGCGTAACTTACGAACAGATTTATGAAACAGCCCGCAGTATTAACTCGTATAGTATCACGCTCAGAGTATCACATACAAAGTATGTGGAGTTTGGTTACAGTGTGTTTTTCTCAATTATACTCGTGCAGATTGCGAAGTTTCCTTCATGCGCTTCAATATTGAAAAAATAAATCAGTTTGTGGTTCTTTACACTATAAAAACTTGAGTGTTAAATCTAGCACTCAATGTGTCTACCAATATACATGTAGATACCAAAACGGTGTTAATTTTCAGCACTTTTGGTGTATAATGTAACACTCTTTGTGCTTGAAGAAATACCCGCTGGTGTTAAATACTCAACGCCAAAATGTACTACTTCAAACATAAGGAGTGTTACATTTAATACAAAGAATGTTGAAAATGTTAAAGCATAAGTTTAGTTTGAGCGATTTTTTTTTAATTTGAAATCTTTATGCCCCAAGGTCATATCACACCAATAACAGATTCTGAATGTCTTTCGTTGTTTTTTTTATTAATTAATGGAAAATCTCGGGGGGGGGGCACCCCCAAGACTTTGGACTATGTTTTACAGTATAGCATCCAAAGCGTTCTTACAGATCAGAGTCTGATGTTTCTGCTGAGGTATAATTCAGATAACCTTAACACCTTATTAACGCTTTAGATGCTACACTGTAAAATAGCCTATAGTCGAAAATCTCGGGGGTCCCCTCCTACGAGATTTTTCATAATTAATTAAAAAAACGAAAGATATTCAGAGCCTGTTATTGGTGTGATATGACCTTTGGGCATAAAGCTTTCAAATAAAAGAAATCGCTAAAACTAAACTTGTGCCTTAACTCTACACCTGGTATCTACATTGGCCAACACCAGGGGGGGGGGGGGGTAAATTCAACATCTCAATTTTGCAGTGTAAAAAAGAAATTATTTTTAAAAAGTACCGCCAATATGAAATGATGATCTGTATCATGGTCATTTCATAGAACAAAACAAGCAGAAAGCAATCACAGTGTAAGAAAGAAAATATACAATCGTTTCTTTACACTGTCTAATCAAGGTGTAAAACTGCCACCAATATGACATGAGGATCTGTATCAAGGTCATTTTCATAGTAAACTCTGAAAGCAATGACAGTCCATGCACGACTTTGGCAATTCATACCATTCCCATATCGCCTCTCGGCCATTTGCTAAGGCCATGTTTTGTGTGAATACATGTACGTGGGAAATGATTGCGTGTTGTAGGTTATACTCAACGTCATTGATATTAATATATTATTATTACGTTGATTCCACTTTTCTAAATCTACCATTTCAGGGACCTACAGTCTAACAAGTTCTCTTTTATGTAGGTTCCTACATTTCTCTTGATTTATCAAAATGTCATAATGTAAATCTGCTTATAACTGGACCGCTAAGTTGTTGTTTTTTATTTGTATTTTCCTTTAAAGTGACAGGCTAACATTGTGGAGCTTCAATTTAAAAAATTGTCAAATTTTGATATCTGAACTACATAGTAGTGCTCATATAGAAAAATAAACACCCTAGAATGAAAAAGTTTGGAAAGTTACACTGCCAATGGCAAGTTATGCATGAATAAACAATTAAAACTCGGGGCGAGTTTAAATAGCCTAGGTGTGCACACAGTAAGTCTATGGGCGATGGGAGAAAATGCATGGGCAGGTGAATCCGATCAACTTACGTTTTTCACTTTTTTAAAGCACTAAATAATCATTTTGAAATACAATTTTTTTCAGGGCGTGATTTTTAGACCTTATCAAAGACAATGGTAGCATGGGGGATCATGTAGCTCAGATTTTTTTTTAAACTGTGGTAAATGTTAGCCAATACCTTTAATGTACTTATACAATTTATGATTGTACCACACTGTATTGTTTGTTATATTTATTTTGAGAAATATGAATCAATCAATCAATCAATCAATCAAAAACATACATACATACATTCTCATATTCATTCATTCCTTCACACAAACATTTATGTATTCATACACACATGTAAACATTAGCAACGTGCAAGTAAATGAATGTCAGGTATAACAAAATACATAAACAGGTGTGTGTGTGTGTGTGTGTGTGTGTGTGTGTGTGTGTGTGTGTGTGTGTGTGTGTGTGTGTGTGTGTGTGTGTGTGTGTGTGTGTGTGTGTGTGTGTGTGTGTGTGTGTGTGTGTGTGTTTACTTAAGGCAACCACCACCACCACCACACACACCACACACACCACCACACACACCAACACGACAGAAACACACCACACACACCACACCACACACACTCTACACACTCAGCACACACACACACACACACACACACACCACACACACAGCACCATTTCAACCCGCTTGGGCGGCTAGTTCGCTCGTCAGGTATGTTAGTGACGGGGATTCTTGATTGGTGATCAGAAATTGGTCGGCAAATGTTTCTGGGCATACGCACGCAATTGCCGCTACGGACAAACATGTACGTACACTCAAGATGAGTACTGCAATCGCGTACGTACGCGAATTGTACTCAATCGGGCGTCTGAATTGCGCTTGAATGAGCTACTACGTCGAATTGAGAGAACGTACTCTCGAGCGTACGTACGCTAGATGACGCTTTTTCTGTCCCAGGAGGGCCGTCCATATGTTTTCGCTCTAGGCGACGTACGCGGCTTTCAAGAGCAGGAGTGACGGGGCTTGCGTCCGTGTGCTCGAACAACTCAAGTTTATAAGTACTTCGAAATTCCGGTGATACGCGGACGAACGTAGCTAATACGGGTATGACGTTCACTGCTATAGAGATCCGTTGGATTGATCCGCGACTTTCAACATAGCAATACGCGTTAGACCCAAAAGTAACGGGAAGAAGGAAGGAAGGGAAGGAACAAACAGGGATTATAAGAAAGATTAGAAAGGATAGCGAGGAGGAAAATATTAAGAACACACAAGTAAAAAAAAAAGATCACATAGAGGAAGAAGAAACATGAAAAGGTAATAAGAAAAACAAAGAAGAATGAAAGATAGTCTGACAACTAGATCAGAAGAAAAATAAAAGATAAACAGAATGAAACGATGGATAAAGGAAATAATAAAGAAAAAGAAAACCTAGAGAGACTGAACGAAAAAGAAATGAACGAACATAACCACAATAAGAAAGAAAAAGAAGATACAGATTGAAAGCGAGAGAAGACCATGATAAAAGAATAAAAGAAAAGTTAATAAAGGAAAAGAAAGATAGTAGAGAGAATGATAAGAAAAGCAATAAAATCAAAGATAGAGAGAAATGACAAAAGAATGAAAATAGACAGAATGTAATAAGAATAAGAAAAAGATAGAGAAAATGAAAGAAAAGAATGATAGAATGAAAGAAGAATGAATGACTAAAGAACAAGAAGTAACTTAGGAAAGAGAAACGATAGACAAAATGAATGAAAGATCAGATGAAAGATAATAGCTAATAAACGAAAGAAAGATAGAGATTGAAAGGAGAAGAATGATAAAGAGACAGATAAAAGAAAAGATGGAATGAAAGACAAACTAAGAAGTCTATTAAAGGAAAGATGAGAAGATAGACAGAATGAATGAAAGAACAGTGAAAGATAGTAATAAAGCAAGACAGAGAGAATGAAAGAAAAAAATGAATGACGATAGGTAAACAGATAACAGTAGAAAGGAAGCGTAGGGGGCAATGAAAAACATGAACAGAAAGATGGACATCTAGCAAGAAAGACAGAAAAGACAAGCAAACAATAAAAGAAAGATTATGAATGAAAGCATAGACAGAAGTTATAAAAGAAAAGAGATAGAGAATGAAAGAAATAGAATGAACGAAAGATGGACAACTAAGAAAAATATAAAAAAAATGCGAAAAGAACTGAACGTAAAGATAGATCAGAAAGTAAGTACAAAGAGAAAAAGAAACGATTAGAGAGAAGGAAAAAATGAATTATATATAAAGAATATATAGAAAAGAAAGAAATACGAGAGAATGAAATAAAAAGAAGTTAAACGAAATACAGAAGAGAAAACACGAACAAACAAAAGATACAACTAAATCAACTTGACTATCGCGGTTCAAGCATCGCATACTGTGCTTCGATAGGCGGATGTTTACCCTTGCTATTAGCGCTGCTGACTTTGCCGTTTGTTGACTAACGAAGCGATCCCATTCTGCGTTCTTGATCTACACCGCGATAAAAACGGCAAGCCCCGTCGTAGATTTCAACAACGCAGCGGGTCAGACCGCTGTTTACCTATTAGTAACCGCTCGATTTTTGCACACGGACGCCAAATTCATAGCGGCGTCCGGCGTTGAAGTTGCGAAAAACCGGCCTAATTCTGCACCTTTCACGGCTAGCGCTTCGCCCCCGATGCGGAAGGTGCTAAGTGCTTCGAGCTTCGGCAGCGGTCCATTATGTACGAGTTTATAAATGTCTTGTAGAATTGTTAACAATTCGTATTATAATGTAAATACTATAATTAGCACTCGATGAATTTAAATTGCCGGTTTCACACACACACACACACAACACACGTTTGCAGGAAAAGAAGATGCTTTTTTATTTTCTACGGTGCAATCCTGCACCTTTCGAAAGGTTGCGAACATTGTCCTTTCAGAAAGCGTGAAAGTTGCACTTTAAAGAGTGCTCCAAGTGTGACTTGGTCTGCACCTGTTAAAGGTGCAAATTGACCTATTTTCTTAAGTGTAGTTCAATTTATTCAAGCTAAAGATATGGTGTAATGGATAATGAATGAAAATTATACGTTAAATACGCAGGAAAGTAATCGTATGAATAAAAAATCAATATCTAACAAAAGAGGCGAACACTAAGAGACAATACATGTACAGAACTCAGAGAGAAAAAGAGTGAGGAGTTGTTATTTGCAGGGAAATGAGACCACCGATAGCTGCATCACAGAGTTGAAGAACATACATAAATTCGCATTGAACCAAAGTCTTTAATGTCGCTTTATGCCAAACAAAATAAACCAGTACCTTATTGTGTCCTTTCTAAACAATGCGAACGCGGGTTAAAAATGAAAGAAAGAAAAGTACGGTACTTCAACGACTTGATACATTTAGCCCATCAAAAAGCAAGGAGGACATATATAATAATATGGTAAAGTTGTAACTGACACCGCATCTAAGTATTCACAAGGATTCAGACATATAAAGGCAAAACTTTGCATGAAACTATTAAAAACGTGTCACGCCAATCCGCCTAGTAAGTTATTTTCGATATAACTAATGAAGTCACGAATATACGACAATTTACGTATGAAAGGTTAACAGGATGATAGTTGATTTTTAAACTCAATTATTTGCCCTTCTGGGACGTCTACAAACATCTGATTTGATATGAATTGTAATTTTATATTTAGATATGTTTATATATCACATGAGGTTTCCGACATTATTTCGACAGTGATGGCCATGATTAATTAGAAGGAAAGAAATCATATTGCCGCAATATTGTGCCATAAGAAGTTAGCCAATTTTCGTTTCCCTGCTATGGACATAATATAGCTGAGTCATGTACTTATAGAAGACTTGAATAGTAGACCTCTATAGAGAGTATAAATGATTTTTCGAAAAGTACATGAAACTTCAACTTCTGCCTAATGTTGAAAACATTGTGACATAAACTGTAGACAAGGGGTTTGCTGGCCAATGAACAAAAGGAATTATTAAATTAAATAAATAAATTGAAACTGATAACTAAACATTTATTGACGTAGTCTTATTTTGCCGAAAGTGGACAACAATACCTCTTCATTTCTATCCAAATAAAAAGTTGTTGTTTTATTTACATACGTAACACAAGAACACAACCACACACCACACACACAAACACAACACACACCCACACACACACACACACACACACACACTACACATACACATAACATAATACATACGCACACACTAATATTACAAACATACACACACAAACCACACACCACATACTCATCACACAGGAAACCATGCACACCACGAAACACTATGCACCGATACACATACGAGGCCAACGCTAGGTTGTATTATACCATGTGATTTTAGATGTTCATTGTGCTGTGTTTTCAAAAGATGGAACAAATAAAGTTGAATTGAAATTGAATTGAAATTAATTATAGGAGTAGCAACCAACAAACGTATTATCTAAAACACCGATATCATTTAGATATTTCGATCGTCGTTCTTGAGTATTGTTTTCTGTAGAAATCTTACACAGATATTATTGAATCACTGTCAAAGTGTTTCACGAAATAACATGTCTCGTATCTCCTAACTTACTTGTTTTTCTGCTTTGCCGCAGTCCTTGCGCCAGGGGCGTCGATCCATGTTTGGCATTGGGGGGGGGCGCAGAAGTAGAAAGTCCAACATATTGCGCAATACTCAGAATTTTACGCCGCGGACGCGCGCCGAAAATTGACAATTTTGTATAGTTTTAATAGCTATTTTAATTGCATGTTTAAGGTTTTTATACTTTTTCAATGCTTTTAACTATATTCTGATTGCTACTTTATTGAATTTTTCAACTTGTCAAAGTTATTGTGGAGGGCAAATCGATACGTTTGCCGCCCACCGAATTTCTCATTGGTGGAGCGATCGCCCCCTGCCCCACCCCCCCCCCAGGATCGACGCCTCTGTCTTGGGGTTCCTCATGCTAACGGCTGGACCAGTACTCCATATCATATAAACTCTCCGTTAGCTCTTCAACTTCCAGTCCTATGTCTCCTTTAATTATCTGATGAAGGTTTTCGCTGTGAGGTCAGTGTCATTACAGGTGTACCCCATGCGGTGGTCTGATCAATTGACTAAGTAATTGAACTCGGACCCTAAACAGTAATTAGTCGTTGGACGTAAAAGATCAGTTAAAGAAATACCCTAGACTAGTGTTCAAGTTTTTGAAAGATACCCTGTTTTGAAATAAACCTAGTTAAACAGTATACCTTTTCCCGATTTTTGCAATTTTGAAACCTTTCTCGATGTCGGCGAGTCATCGTCGACCGTGAAAAACAACCCTTTTCATCGTTTTATTTCACACGCGCATGGTGTACACGTCTGTAAATGGCCTGCAAGCCCCCCCCCCGGCGCTGCTGTAGAGGCATTTCGACCTGAAGTGCACAAGTATTGGCATATCTCAGCATGTACTCAGAGAAGAGCCTAATATCGATTCTGTGATTAAGACAAGACAAAATGAAGCAATGATTTCAGCTATCATTCCTAAAAAGAAGAAAATGCTAGTTTTTTTAGTTTTCATTCACAGTTCATCTCGCAATAGTGTTTAAATCACATTTGGCATTGTCAGTATTCAAATCATATCGTAAAATCTGCGTAATGGTACGAACAGACTTTTTGCAAACAGCCCGGTATTAACTCGTATAGTATCCCTCAGATTATCACATACAAAGTATGTGGAGTTTGGTACAGTGTGTTTTCTCAATTCTATCTCGTGCAGATGCGAGTTTCCTTCATGCGCCTTCAATATTGAAAAAATAATCAGTTTGTGAGTTCTTTTCACTATAAAAACTTGAGTGTTAAATCTGCACTCAATGTGTCTACCAATATACATGTTGTACAAAACGTGTTAATTTTCAGCACTTTTGGTGTATAATGTACAACTCTTTGTGCTTGAAGAAATACCCGTGGTGTTAAATACTCAAGCCCAACAATGTACTACTTCAACATAAGGAGTGTTACATTTAATACAAGAATGTTGAAAATGTTAAAGCCTAAGTTTAGTTTTGAGCGATTTTTTTTTTAATTTGAAATCTTTATGCCCCAGGTCATATCACACCAATAACAGATTCTGAATGTCTTTCGTTGTTTTTTTTTATTATTATGGAAAATCTCGGGGGGGGGCCACCCCACAGACTTTGGACTATGTTTTTTACAGTTATAGCATCCAAAGCGTTCTTACAGATCAGAGTCTGATGTTTCTGCTGAGGTATATTCAGATAACCTTAACACTTATTAACGCTTTAGATGCTACCCTTGTAAAACTAGCTATAGTCGAAAATCTCGGCGGGTCCCCTCCTTACGAGATTTTTCATAATTAATTTAAAAACGAAAGTATTCAGGCCTGTTATTGGTGTGATATAGCTTTGGGCATAAAGCTTTCAAATAAAAAAATCGCTAAAACTAAACTTGTGCCTTAACTCTACACCTGGTATCTACACTTGGCCAACACCAGGGGGGGGGGCGTAAATTCAACATCTCAATTTTGCAGTGTAAAAAAGAAATTATTTTTAAAGTACCGCCAATATGAAATGATTATCTGTATCATGGTCATTTCATAGAACAAAACAAGCAGAAAGCAATCACAGTGTAAGAAAGAAAATATACAATCGTTTCTTTACACTGTCTAATCAAGGTGTTAAAACTGCCACCATATTGACATGAGGATCTGCTATCAAGGTCATTTTCATATTAACTCTGAAAGCAAATGACAGTCCATGCACGACTTTGGCAATTCATACCATTCCCATATCGCCTCTCGGCATTTGCTAAGGCCATGTTTGTGTGAATACATGTACGTGGGAATTGATTCGCTCGTGTTGTAGGTTATACTCAACGTCATGATATTAATATATTATTATTACGTTGATTCCACTTTTCTAAATCTACCATTTCAGGGACCTACAGTCTAACAAGTTCTCTTTTATGTAGGTTCCTACATTTCTCTTGATTTATCAAAATGTCTAATGTAAATCTGCTTAAACTGGACGCTAAGTTGTTGTTTTTTATTTGTATTTTCTTTAAAGTGACAGGTACATTCTGGAGCTTCAATTATAAATTGTCAAATTTTGATATCTGAACTATAGTAGTGCTCATAATAGAAAATAAACACCCTAGAATGAAAAGTTTGGAAAGTTACACTGCCAATGGCAGAGTTATGCATGAATAAACAATAAAACTCGGCGGGCGAGTTTAAATAGCCTAGGTGTGTGCACACAGTAAGTCTATGGGGCGATGGGAGAAATGCATGGCAGGTGAATCCGATCAACTATCGTTTTTCACTTTTTTAAAGCACTAAATAATCATTTTGAATACATATTTTTCAGGGCGTGATTTTTAGACCTTATCAAGACAATCGTAGCATGGGGGATCATGTAGCTCAGATTTTTTTTAACTGTGGTAAATGTTCAGAATACCTTTAATGTACTTATACAGATTTATGATTGTACCACACTGTATTGTTTGTTATATTTATTTTTGAGAAATATGAATCAATCATCATAATCAATCAAAACTACATACATCATTCTCTATTTCTTCATCTCTTACACAACTTTTATGCTTTCTAACACATGTAGAACTTAGCAACGTGCAATAAATGAATTCAGGTATACAAATAATAAGATGGAGGA
>JZLH01S0000116.1:20641-37681 GCA_001188425.1 Eucidaris tribuloides
AAAGAAGAAGGAGAAGAAGGAGAAGAAAAAAAGGAGGAGCAGGAGGAAGAGGATAAGGATTGGGTGGAAAGGAAGAACTACAACGACAATGATAACAATAATAATAAAATGATCATGATAATACAAAGATAACAACGTTAAAATGGTCTTCTTCTCATTCTCCTCCTCCTCCCTATCCCTTTTCTTTTATTCTTTCTTCTCTTCCTCCTCCTCATCCTCCTTTCGCTTCTCCTTTTTCTTCTTTTCTTTTTTTCTGTCTTCTCCTTTTTCTTTCTTCTAGTTTTCTTTTTGTCTTCTTCTTCTCCTCCTTCTCCTCCTCCTCCTCTTCTTCTACTCCTTCTCCCTCCATCTTCTTCTTCTTCTTCTTCTTCTTCTTCTTCTTCTTTTTTTCTTCTTCTTCTTCTTCTTCTTCGCATGACTAGTTAACGTACCCTCTCGAGAAATTATTCTCAGGTACTTGAAATAAATTCACGATAAAAATGTGCGACCAGGCGTGAATTTGGTCACACATTTCTTCGCCAATATTCACGACGAATATGTGCGAAAACGCAAATCTCGACGCAAAAATCTGCGCCAATATTCATAAATCCTTGTAAATATCTTCGCCAATATACATTTTCGTCGCGAATATGTTTGCTATAATATTTACGACAAGATTTACGACGAGTCGTGAATATTGGAGCAGATATTCGCAACTAAATGTAGATATCGCAGAGTTAGTCATGAATATTGGCGAGGATATTCACGATTTACAATGTCCCTTCAGGGCCACTATACAAACCAGCTTACGCTCTTACATTATAGTTAGAAACACGAATGGAATGATCTTATTCTATTAGATTCAATATGATTTGAACAGAAAATTGCATGAAGTGCATCATTTAACAATACATTTTTTCCAGGTTAAAATATGAGGTGCATGCTCCTCCTTGATACAATTAAGCCCTGATAAAAAAGCACAATTCAAAAAATGAAGTTCTATTAAGTGCCGCCATTTATCTGTGCATATTTTTGCCAGGCGCGGGGTCTACGGGGGGGGGGGGCTTTGGGGGCGCTTGAGCCCCCCAAAAAATCCGCCAAACTCCCCCCCCCCCCAAAATTTTCGGACCAAAAATGTTTTACAATGAAAATATTACTAAATAAACTAAAGTGATCAAGCAAAGACTAAATATAAATAGAAAGAAGTTATAAGACTTTATAAATATGTATTTACCATGCCCAGAAACGCGTCTTTTTATTACATATTTTCAAAAAGTTCCTACGCTTGCTCGGTCGCTTCGCTCCCTCGACTACCCATTAACATTTTTTCACAAAGGCTAACTTACTGTTCATCTTCTTGAAATACTCACAACAATCCCAATAATAATTTGCATAATACACGTTTAAAATATGTATTTACTGTGCTTGGAAACATGTCTTTGCTACGTGTATTTTAAAAATTTCTTGCCGTGGGTTCCCCATCCCACACCCGTCTCCCGCCACCTCGCAAGTGTGAATACCGAATTACAGTTTTTCACATACTGAACATCTTTCTGCAATCCTGAATCTTTATCAAATATACCTTTAAAATATCCATTTATCATGCCTTAAAAACACGTCTTTTCTGTTCGTATTTTGAAAAATTTTCTAACGTGGGAGGGGAACCCCTCTCACACACACTCCTCCAGCTCCGTCGCTTCGCTTCCTCACAAGTATGACTACTCACATACAGTTTTCCACATACTTTCTGTGTAGGCCTACATCTCTTTGAAATCCTGACTATAATCAGTAATAATCTTTACAAAACCTTCAAAATATAGGTATTTACCATGCCTAGAATCACGTCTTTTCTATGCGTATTTTCAAAACTATTCTGCCGTGGGATGGGGTTATCCACACCCTCCCCCACACGGTTGCTTCGCTCTCTCTCTCTCTCAAGTATGATACCCGATCCCTAATCTTGATAAAATATACCATTGAAATATGTATTTACTATGCCTAGAAACCCGTCTTTTCTATGAATATTTTCAAAAAGCTCCTATCGTGGAGGGGTATACCCCCTCCCATATCCTCCACCGCTCGGTCGGTTCGTTCCCTAGCAAGTATGAGTACCAATTACAGTTTTTCATGTACTTCCTGTACATGTTTTCGAAAACCTGAAAACAATCCCTAATAATCTTCGTGAAATATATCTTTACAATAGGTATATTACCATGCCTAAAAACCCATCTTTTCAGATGCGTCTATTTTCAAAAAGTTCCTACCCTGGGAGGGGGTGTCCCCCCTCCCACATCCTCCCCCGCTCGGTCGCTTCGCTCCCTCGTAAGTATGACTTCTCAATCCCTAATCCTGATAAAATATGCCAATGCCAAAAAAATATACCATGCCTAGAAAAACATTTTTTCTATCCGTATTTTCAAAAAGTTCCTCCCGAGGGAGGGGGTGCCCCACTCCCATGCACACTCTCATTCGCAAGTATGGCAGCTTCCAAATCCAATCTTAATGAAATATCGCAATAAAACATACCATTGCCCCCCCCCAAAAAAATGCAAGAAACAATCTTCTATGCGTGTTTCAAAATTTCCTACCGTGGAGGCGAGTATCCCCTCCCACCACCTCCCCCGTTCGGAGGTTTCGCTCCCTCGCAAGTATCACTGCCAATTACAATTTTCACATACTTCCTGTAATCTTTGGAAATAATCCCGAATAATCTTCATAAAATAAACTTTAAAACATGCATTACCATGCCCGAATCACGTCTTTTCTATGCGTATTTTCAAAATTTCCTACCGTGGAGGGTATACCCCCTCCCACACCTCCCCCCTCGGTCGCTTGCTCCCTCGCAAGTATGACTTCCCAATCCTTAATCTTGATAAATATACCATTGCCAAAAGTATATGTTTACATGCCTAGAAAACATCTTTCTATGCGTATTTCAACAAAGTTCCTGCAGGGGTATTCCCCTTCCACAACCTCCCCCCCCCCCCCGTTCGAGGTTTCGCCCTCGCAAGTATCACTGTCCATTACAATTTCAAATACTCTGTAATCTTTTAAAATTAATCCCTAATAATCTTCATAGACATATACTTTAAATAAATTTACCATGCCCAGAATCACGACTTTACTATGCGTATTTCAAAAAGTTCCTACGTGGGAGGGGTATCCCCCTCCCACACCCTCCCACCGCCGGTCGCTTCGCTCCCTCGCCATGTTTCCGTCAAGCCCCCTGTAGCCCCCTAAAATTTTTGCTCTAGAACCGCGCCTGATTTTTGGCTCGTGATCATAAACTATGTCCAGTGTCTTTGGGTTCTACGGCGTTCATGTCCATTTAAACATCATCATGTAGGTCAGATATCAAAGTTTGACAAGTCTTTTAAATGGGGCTTCTACAATTTTAAAAAGGGTCTTTAATATTTTTTGTTTTTGTGTAATACACTTTTATGATAATGATATCAGACAATAACATTGTATTCAGTGCTTAATCCTCTCGGCAAGTTTATTACAATTACATATAACTGCACTTAATATTTCGTCGCCCGGCTGGCAGAAGGGCGTTAGCAAATGCTCTAAGCAGAAGGGCGTTAACAGTAAATTGCTTGTAACCATTGACAACCATTGGCTTATTTCACATGAAATCAAATTATTGTGATCTTTTCGATCCTTCTATCAGTACGTAAGGCGAAAATATGGAATAAGCCTATGGGTTTAAAATGAGATGCAATTTACTGTTTAGTTAACGCCCTTCTGCTTAGAGCATTTGCTAACGCCCTTCTGCCAGCCGGGCGACTATTTATTTGTTTGAATTGCTTTTATTGCAGAAAACTAGGGATATATGTAACCAGTCATTCGTTTTGTTTGATTTCCTTTCACAGGACAACTGGAGATATGTGTAACATGTCCATCACCGTGAAATTAAGACCGTTGTATTGATGCTTGTAATCAAGAACCACCATGTTTGATAATACCACTGCCAATTTCACTTTGGAGAGTGTAACCGAGCTC
Organism: Eucidaris tribuloides; assembly: GCA_001188425.1. Classification (NCBI taxonomy): domain Eukaryota; kingdom Metazoa; phylum Echinodermata; class Echinoidea; order Cidaroida; family Cidaridae; genus Eucidaris; species Eucidaris tribuloides. The sequence goes on from JZLH01S0000116.1 coordinate 24,623, forward strand.
GACGACCACCACGACGACCACCACGACGATCACCATGACGATCACGGTCCGGCCGAGGGACTGGATGCCCATCTTATAACGCTCCTCATCATCACTTTGGTCCTGGTGGTTACCGGCGTACCCGGCAACCTTCTCATCATCAGCGTCTACCTCCGTCGACGTCGTAACAGTACCAACATTTTCATCATCACCAGGGCTATATGCGACCTCTTGTGCTGCTTGCTCACCCTAATTTGCTGGTACTTGCTCTACGAAAACCATATCAGTCCGAAACACACCTATTGCCAGGCGCTAGTCGCTATCATCACCGCACCGTGTCTTCAATCGTTGTTCTGTTCCCTTGGTGTCGCAATCGACAGGTACTGCGCCGTCTGTCGGCCACACAACCTCACGTTTACGCAAAAGCGCGCGTTAATCTTCATTGCTGCGAGTACGTTGCTTGCTGTTCTCCTTACGCAACCCGGAGCGCTCATCTTCGGGGTCCATGCTAAATTTGATGATGATCATTTAGAAGTTATCTGCGCTCCAAGACATTCGACGGGTTGGTTGTATCAACTGGATTACCTAAAGTATACTACTGCAACCCTGTGTATTATCGTTGTGTCTATTTTGTATACCAAAACGCTAATAGCAATCCAGCGGCAGCGAAAAGTCCGCGCTCAGATGGGTAATGAAAACTACGGCCCACGTCCTCGGGCTCCTCCTGCAAATTCAACGATTTCAACGACAGTTTCAACGAATTCTGAGAGCAACGACAAACACGAATCAGGAAAGCAGTTTTCGAAGCAAAAACCTGACGCAAGGCACACGGTCCTAAAAGCTGCTCCGTCCCTAGACTTCCAGGCTTCTACAAGCCGAACCGTATCCAGCCCAGAACCTAATTCCAACCCCGCAATGGAGTCGAAGTTACGAGAAGTCGAGAACAACTCATCAGAAGCAAACATCTTTACAATTGCTCAGCCCCAAGTTGTGTCTCAATCTAACACCCGAACGGGGGGACGAAGAGAACGTGAGGGAACCTCGCGCCCCGATACCAGAGTCACTATGATGCTTCTGGCTTCTACCGTGGTGCTCGTACTCTGTTTCGTTCCGTCACTGGTGACACAACTATTCGATCCTGAGCTACTGTTCGAATGGCGTGAGATAAGTAACGCACTCTTTGTTTTACTCCAGTGTTTGCAAGCGAGTATAACCATCAATTGTGTGATTAATTTAGGTATCTACTTGGCCATGAACAAACGGTTCAGAGCCGATTGTACCTCGGTGATACGTTTGATATTTAGAAAGATTTCTACAAGAATGCAATGCGCTAGCTGACTTGTTAAACGACACAGACAGCTAGACGTACGTACCAAAGATCCTGGAACAATTATTTTCGTAAAACGTTAACGTTTGAGAAAGCCCGGGGAGAAAGCATCGCCACTTTTTGCATGATATCATTCCACTGGCTACTAAGGAGGAAAGTAATTTGCATCGATGTAAAAGTTACTATTTTCGAAAAGTATTTGTGAAACGATCATGCCTGCGTCTTTATTTGAACATATTTCGCATGTCAACCAAGTCGAATGAGCAATAGATCAGGAGATGATACGCGTTTCCTTGAAAGCTCACCTTGTTACCTTGTACCGTCTAGTCATGTCCGACCCCTGGTGACCCTTCTGATACTCGATCTCCACGCATCACGACATTCGGCCAAGCGCATAGCTTCAGGAAGTTCAATGCCAAGCACTTGCAGAATCCCATCCATCCACCTTGCTCTTGGTCGTCCTCTACACCGTGTACCAGGCACCATTCCTAACATAATATCCCGCTCCAAGGAGTTGTATCTTTGGCACATGGCCGAAGTACTTCAGTGTAGATGTTACTGTCAGTTTTTCAAGCGGCTCACCAGGATCCAAGGTATCGATTATCCTTGAAAGCTTGGAGCTCGTAATCACAGTTCTCAAACTGAATGAGCTTTCTCTTGTAATGCTCTAGGAAGCTCAACTTTACGCCGATGTGCACAATAGAGAACAAGATTCACCTTATCCAGTAAAGCACTTAACGTTATGTATCTTCATTTAATAGAACTTTATCAGTGATAGCCTAGTGGTTAGAGTGTCCGTCTCATGTTCGGAAGATCGTGGTTTCGAGTCCCGGCCGGGTCATACCAAAGACTTTTTAAAATGGTACCTTGCGCTTAACAAGCCAGGTGCTCGGCATTCTAGAACATGGAAGGTTTAGAGACAGTGATTTTCCTTTTCAAAAAATGATCTTTTCCGTTTCTGAAAACCTGTAATTCCGTTTCAATTTGATCTAAAAATGGAAATTCCGTTTCGTCATAGAAAATGTACACAGCAAAAACATGAATTCCGTTTTGCAAAGGTGAATTCCATGGATTTTTACATGAAAAGTGTCAGAACCAAACGGATTTTCCGTTTGATTTACCGGTAAATCGGAAAATCACTGTCCCTAAAGGTTAACAATAACATTTATGTTATGCAGGGCCAGCTGGTAGAGCAGTCTATTTGACTGAAGTGGCTTTCCTGGGTAAATAAGACGTTATTAGTAGTAGTAGTAGTAGTAGTAGTAGTAGTAGTATTAACATGATCTTACTCATAATTAAAGATGGATTTTCCCATTTGCACGCCTAAAATTTGAATTTACTTTACTATAACAGCATATACTACTGTGTAGTAACAAGTATTGATTGCGAGCTCCCCTTTCAATTTGAACTAGATCATAAAGTTTACTTTGCTAATCAGAGTAAGGTCAAAAAGACACTTACTCTTACTGCACCTTTGACTCTAAGATTTCACAATGGTTATTATTATGGTGTCATTGATTTAGACTAGCCCAATTAATTTCAATTTTAAGATTAATTTCAACAAATTACAAATAGGAGATCCATGCTTTAAAACTAAAACAAGACGAAACAATACAAACAACAGAATCTGTTCTGTCTGCAGGTTGTAAGAACGTATGACATATTAACATCTAATACAGATAAACGTCTGAGCAGGGTCGCCAGTTTGGCCTTTTTAACGCCAAAAACAACTCTTTTTTTGGGGGGGGGGAATATCGTTTGGCATTGAAGCATTCAAAGTGTACGCCAAACGGCTTTTTGGCGTTTTGGGGCGTTTTACGGTGGCATACCTGAAAAATCATTATACAACTTGATTTTCAGAGGATTTTCAGTGAAATATTTGCCACAAGGGTCCAAATGTAGCGGTGTGATGTACTTCACGTGCAAAATTTGGCTGCGCGTAAACCGCGGCACTCAAATTTTCGGCTGCGGCAGAGGTTTCAAAGGTGTTATAATTATTGATTACAACGATATTTCTAACCATATCTAGGCTATGCTATAACATGCATCAAATGCGAATTTGGCGTTTTTTCACTGAATTTTGGCGTGTAATTTGGCGTTTTGAGAATCGGACAACTTGGCAACCCTGCTTTTGAGTCTCTTGTTTGCCATCTGTACGAAAACCAGTGACAGGGAACGAGGTATTGTGGGGGTGCCGTAGCACCGCTATCATGGGCAATGGAACATCCCTTATTACAGTGTGTATAAAAAAAGAATGGTACAAGTGAAAATTATGTTTTATTATATGAAAATAATGTACACCTTGTTAAGGCTTGTTATGTTAAGGTACTTTCCATAAAGCTAAAAGACCATACATTTCAATACAATTTATTTCATTTCATTTGCTTTAGATTTAGAGCACAGATTAGAATATTTACAAAAAGAAATAGACAATGGAAATGAAGAAATGGAAGGTATATTCATGGAGGTGAAAGAAAAGGTAAAAGACTATTATAAAAAAATATGTGATGGTGCAATAACTCGTGCTAGAGTAAAGCATTTTGAAGAAGGGGAGAGTAATTCCAAGTATTTTTTTTGACGTAGAAAAAAGGAATGGGAAGAAAAAATGATTTTTGGCTTGAAAGTAGGAAAACGTGTTGAGCATGACAAGCAAAACATTTTGAGCCATATTAAAAGGTTTTATGATGTTTTATACGCATCAAATGGATGTGATAATTTCATTATTGACCGGTATTTAAGCCAAATTAATAGTCCACTACTCAGTGATACCGATGCGAAATTATGTGAAGGTCTCATAACCACTGAAGAACTAGATTCAGCTTTAAAAAACATGAATCTAAATAAAGCTCCAGGAATAGATAGGCTCACAGTCGAATTTTACAAGGTTTTCTGGTCCGATATCCGAGACCTAGTTTTGAAAATTTTGAATGACAGTTACAAATTGGGTCATTTAAGTTACTTACAAAAAAAGGGTGTCGTATCATTATTATTTAAGGGAGGGGAAAAGGAAGATTTAGAGAATTGGCGACTGGTAACTTTATTAAATACAGATTACAAACTACTTGCGTTTGTCCTTGCCAAGACTTCAATGTGTAATCCCTAATTTAATAAATGAAGATCAAGTGGGTTATATAAAGGGAAGGAGTGATATTTATAACGCTAGAATTATTCGATTATAGTTTATTTAATGAAATGAAAGGTGTTCTTTTGTTCGCCGATTTCAGAAAGGCGTTCGACACCCTCGAGTGGAGTTTTATCGATAAGTGTCTGCAAAAGTATGGTTTTCAAAATATATTTCGGCGTTGGTTTTCAGTATTATATACAAGTCCAATACTAAATGTTCTCATGAATGGTTGGCTTACAGTTGATATTATGCCCTCTAGAGGTGTTAGACAGGGCTGTCCGTTATCCGCACTTTTATTTATCTTGGCAGTGGAAGCACTAGCCAATCAAATAAGGCAAAATGTTGAGTGTAGAGGGTTATTTATTGGAACTTGTAAGAAAGAAATAAAATTGGTGCAGCTAGCTGATGATTTAACTTTATTTATGCATGATGTTAAATCTGGTGAAATTGCTTTAAATATCATCAATAAATTTGGAAATGTTTCTGGAATAAAGTTAAATAATAATAAAACGAAAGCTTTATGGTTGGGAAAGGGCACCCCTACTGATACGATAGGTGATATACAGTGGTCAGATTCTTATGTGAAATCACTTGGTATTTTCTTTTGTAGGAATAGCAATTTAAGCACAAGTTTGAACTGGTCGGAAGAACGTTTTATTAAAATTAAACATATCCTTAATTCTTGGAAACAGAGAAATTTGACGTATAAAGAGAAAATTATTGTTTTGAAAAGTTTAATTTTGTCTAAATTGATATATACGGCACATGTAATAATGTGTCCGAAGAACTTGATCAAAAGATATCGATTAGTTTATGAATTTCTGTGGGGTTCATCTAACCACAAAGTCAAACGGTCAAATATTATAAATGAAATTGAGAAAGGAGGTTTGAATATGTTTGACATTTATACAAAATTCGATTCGTTGAATTTAAATGGTTTTACAACTATTTACAGTGTCAAGATGACACAAACTGGAAGGTGATGTTTGATTATTGGTTTAAAAAACTTGGGGGAATTGTGGTGATATTAAATTGTAAATGTAATCCAAAATATGTTTCATTCTTAGAGGTAAAATACCAGATTTTTACTGTGAAATTTTGTTTTCCTGGTTTTCGAGAAGAATTAGGTCGATTGATGACTCCATTCAGTTTAACAGTGATTATGTAATCAGAGAAATGATCTGGTTGAATAAAGATATTGTTTTTAATAATAAAATGTTACTATTTAAACATTGGATTCAGTCAGACATTTTATACCCAGGAGATCTGCTGAATCGTAATGGTTTCCTCGATATACATACTATCACAAGAAAATTAGTTATAAGTGATGCCAGGTGGTTTAGTGAATATGCAAAGATAATAAATGCTATTAAACCTGAATGGAAACGTGTTCTGTTGGCAAAAGATGTTGTTTTAGATGAATTTAACAAATTTAAGAAAGAGAGGCGTGATTATTTACATGTATTACCTACAAAAACGAACGTATCAAAACAAAACAAAAATCAATTGAAAATTATATGTAATGATTTGATACAGGAAAAACAAAAGGTATCAAGAGCCGAAAATTTCTGGTTACATTTATTTGACACAAATTTAAACTTAAATTGGAAACGGATATGGTTGTTTAAACTAAAGCAAAATTTAGACAGTGTGTTAATAAATTTCAATTTTAAGTTTCTTTATGATATTCTTCCAACACCAAAAAATTTTTTTCAAATGGAATTTAAAAGAATCAAATTCATGTTTTTATTGTGATAATATTGGTGATATATTACATATGTTTTGTGAATGCACATATTTGACTTCATTTTGGAATTATGTTGAAAAGTTTATACAAAAATACTTGCTTGCAAAATTGTTTACTAGTTATGAAAAAGTGGTATTTGGATATAAAGTAATGAGTAAGAAATCAATAGATATAAATTTAATTTTGAATTACGCTTTGTTCTACTATTTATAAATCTATGTTAATGTATCAAATGAAACGACAAAGGCTGAGACAAAATACATTGGTTAGATTATTCATTACTTTACTAAAAAAAAATCGGTATTATATAGAGAAAAACAAGAAAAAAAAACAGAGAGTTATTATTAATCTTTATTTATGGAAAAAATGAAAAAATGTGTATTTGTATAAACTAGTTAGAAAAATGTTATGTTATTATGTTAATTACATGTTATTGTGATGATCGTGCTGATATGATTCAATAAAAGACCAGATTTTGTTGTTTATATATATATATTAAAAAAAAATTGCTTTAGTCAATCCTGAGTTATGATGAATATACTCTGCATTGACACAAGACCACGTTTTTACCACTGTGCACGTATGCTACATGTAGATTGTTTAAATTATCTTTTTACAAAGAAACAAATAAAAAGTGTGACAGTGATCATCACCAACATATTTCAATGATTTTAAAAGTTATGCTTATCTATAATTTCCGTTGCAAAGAGGAGAAATAACATTAATACAGGACGTTAAATTTTAACACATGTCATGTGCGGTTCAACATGAAAACAGAGTGAATGTTCAGTCAAGGGTACAGCCCCAAAGCAGAGTCCTTAGTTTGCTCTTAAGGAGCTGTTAATGGCCTTTTTACATCGAGGAACACAATATATGGCATATTTGCTTAAGAACAAATATTTCGGTGAGTTCTTTCATTACTTTTGCGGAATTGATGTCGTCGCTTTTTTATTTTTATTGTAATTAATACATTCTGTCCAAAGTGGCAATATTGATTTTGACCATTGATACAAAAAGTGGTACAAACGCGAATAACAAAACAATGCAAAAAACGACAAAAATGGTGCAGAAATCTCTCTAACGGCGAATTATCATCGTCAGGGGTGGGGGGGGGGACACGCGCGTTCTCCGTGATCATTCTGATTACAGCACGTGCTGTTTTCCCGTCTTGTCGTAAACTTAACTTCTTAAACAGAGAGATGTGATGACAAAATTTGAGGTGAATTATTGTGGTCTTTATGTGGTAATTGATTGGTTACATTTTTTAAAGATATAATATGTATTTTATTAAAACAATATATTGTTCATCGTTCTCTTCTTATTCCTATTCTTCACCTTTTTCTACTTCTTCCTTTTATTCTCCTTCCATGCCTGCTACTTCAACTCCTACTACTACTTTCGCTATAGTGCTCGTAATGCTAATGCTATGACTATCATGCTTGCACTACTACTATACCAGCACGAGCGTAATCACTAATATACATACTGCACAGACAGTTTTATGACGAAACAATAAAATACATATGTGTCAAGTAATAAATATGGTGAACTTGCTCGTCGGATACAAATATTTAATTTCAAAATCTTGCTGTGTGGTGTGAATGCGAGAGAACGTATAGAGTTCTTAAATCACATTTCAACTGGGACTATTATAAGCAGCTTACTTGCTATTCGTATTGAACTCACTTCCCTGGCGGATCCAGGAATAGACCGTGCCCCAAGCTTTCATGAAGCCCGCCGTACTGATCGGAAACATACGTGGAAGAGGCAGGGAGAGTAGGGTTATTGCCCTTTTGTAAGGTATAATGTCTTGCTTTCCAACAGTGGCGTAGCAGCCACCAAACCATCAGGAAAATGTGAGGAAAGGACGCACATTTTGGACTTAGTTACCGGGAAATTTTTGGCTCTGCCCCCCCCTCCGATAACAGACACCTGTTACGCCGCTGCTTTCTAACGAATTTGAAGAAATACAAGAAAAGGACATAACTAACAATAAGGGGGGGGGGTCGCCGCCCTACTGCTACTTTTACCCGCAGAAAGAGGGGTAGGGGAACTTCCTCACTGAATCAGCCGCTGTAACCTTGAGGGTTACCGCACACTACACCATCGGTCTACGATCCGATCTCGGAAGAAAATGGAATAGCGTTTGGCGTTATATAAACATCTTAAGACATCACAATCTGTTTGTTAAGGTTCTGAATAGTCATCAGATAGTAGAATAAAAAAAATATGGTCAGTTTCGAGCTCTGTAGTCGAAGGAAAAGGCCAAATCGGCTCCGAATCGTAGTGACGTGAAAGATGTCCCACGCATATTCGTCCAAGGTCCCACGATTGTCTACGATTTGAAAACAATTTGGCTGTTGCTCCGGGTGTAACGCTGACAGTGCTCCAAAATCCCATTTTAGGTATTCATATTATCGTTCAGAACTCGAATCAAATGAGTTTTAAAAAATGCCCATATTAAATGTTACTGCATTTATTGCCAAAATCGGATCGCAGCCGATCGTGTAATGTGTGGTGGCCCTAATGAAGGTGATTAGTTCTTATGTGGTAAACTACATCGGTGCGGGGGGGGGGGGCAGCTGAAATCTTAGGAGGGCTAAAACTATTTAAGGGGGCGCTTCCACATCTGGCACCGCCCCAGGAATATGTGAAAACTAATCCACTTGTAACTGATGAGAATTATGTGTATGTATGTCTTCGATTTTTGTTTGTCATTTAAAGACTTTCACATAATTCAGGTGAAGCGATGTCTGCACAGTGTAGGGCAAAATCCGTACATATTGATACATGGAGTGCTATAGAGGCCTATATACCAATGTCAAAAAAAATTAATGGATAATACTGAATCGTAACTTATCTCTAAATAGTTTTATCTTGCTTCTTTAAAAATTCACGTAGAAATGTTTCCTAACTGTACAACTTGCAAGAAGCTACTGGACCTGAAGTTGCTTAAATATCATGAATTTGAAAATGATCCTCACATATTGTATTTTCATAGTAATTTGATACCGGTATTGTTTGTAATATGATATTCACAATTCAAACAAACTCAGCGATAAAACCGCTAGATTTTCTGTATAGGCCTACATGTATGCTCCGTTATATGAAATGTCAATTGAGTGAAAAGAACTGCATTTTATAACAAGTAGGAGACCTTGGCTTCAATTTCGAGTGCTTTCACCATTACAAAGGGAATATTACTTAAATGGGATTAATTTCGTTATGGCAGTTGAAACTTAAAAAGCCGTTAAAGACTACTACATCACAATGCTCTGAGATGCGTTATTGTTCGTGATCCCGTTTTATATAGGCTAATTGATTAACTGAATATGAGAGAAGAAACCTTTCACTGTTTTCTTTTTTTTCTTCTTCATTTTCCCCATCTTTTACGTACACGTATTACTACATCTTAATGTTATAGTTCACCATTTTTCCTATCATCCTCTTTGAAATCCTTCCACCATACCATCGTTATCATCATCATCATCACCATCATCATCATCATCAAGAACATCATCATCATCATCATCATCAAGAACATCATCATCATCATCATCATCATCATCATCATCATCATCATCATCATCAAGACATCACCATCATCATCATCAAGACATCATCACCACCATCATCAAGACATCATTATCATCATCATCATCATCATCATCATCATCATCATCATCATCAAGAACATCATCATCATCATGATCATCAAGAACATCATCATCATCATCATCATCATCATCATCATCATCATCATCATCATCATCATCATCACCACCACCATCATCAGTATCATCACATCATAGTCATCACCATCATCATAGTCTGCCTTTTCCTTATCTCGTCTTTTACATCTTTTCTTTTTCCTTTTCTTCTACTCCTACTACTATTACTACTACTACTTCTACTACTGCTACTACTACTACTACTACTACTACTACTACTACTACTACTTTTTCTTTTGCATTTTCTTCTCCCTTTTCTCCTTATTCTTCCTCTTCTTCCTCCTCCGCGTCCTTCTCTTCTTTTTGTTTTCTTCTTCTCTCCTTCTTCTTCTTCCAATTTTGTTCCTTTTCTCTTCTTTCCCATCTTCTGCTCCTTCTTACCTTTTTCTTATTCTTTATATTTGTAAGTGTAAATGTGATTACCGCAGGAGTGTCGAACAATTGTTCGGATGGGGGAGTGGGCAAAAAGTTAGAAACATTTTGCAATTTGAAAATTGTATATGTTAACTAATATTTTTCTGGTAATTTAATGGTTCTGTCGTGTCTTGCACTGCTGTTTAAACATACCCTCCTATGCCAAAAGAATTGCAACATACGGTATAAAGCAAGTATTTGGGGTTAAAGGGGTTTTCTGTAATGATATCCCAGTGAAGTTATTATTGGAAAATGACAAATGATTCGAAATGAAAAATTTTTCGCGGCCAATTCGCGGCCAAATCAACGGCCGAAAAGTCGCTCAGCCACCCTCAGCACCCCCGCTTCCCAGGGCCATGCCTCAGAAATACAACTACAGCCAGCAAAGAAGAAAGCTCCTCCCATCTTCAAAAGAGAGCAGTAACAAGGATACACCCCACACATATAAGACGTGTTCAAGTTATAGTTTCTTGTTCTTTGTCATCTCATGGTGAACATCCTAAAATTTACTGTCATGTCACTTTTCTTTACATTGGATATAATTATGTAAAGTGAAGGCTGCCCAGCTTCGATTGGTATATTCATACATCTAAATTATTGTAATGTACCTGCGAAGGGGTCCATCTTTTTTATTTTTATGTGGTTGTGTGGCTATTAAATGAAGGTGTAGCCGGCTAACAGGAATAAGTTCAGAAAAATGACACTGTGAGTATTGTGAGAAGTACCCTCCCTACTCAAAAGTATTGCAAAGCATGCATTTTGAGTTGAAGGGGTCTTTCTACAATGACGTCCTAATGAATTTTATAATCGGAAAATTAATTATTTGAAAAGAAATCAATGAACAATATTTTTCCTTCCTTCTCCAAGGCGGAGAGATTATCAAATGCCGGCGCACCCAAGGCAGAGGGCTGGAACATAAACTTCAACATTTGTTCGCCTCCCTGTAGGGGTGGGGTGTTAATTCAAACTAGCATCGTAATTCGGTTTCATATTTCCCATGAAACGGTTTTGATAGCTTTGAAAGACTTCCAACAAACAAAAAATGCCAATGTGTTCCTCTGACACGGTCTCAGAAAAGTTGAAAGCGCCTCGTATCTTCATAAGATTGTGATAAGGAGGATAAGGTTACTGATATAAAGATGATGGCCTTCTCTCCACATTATTATATCAAATGTACTAAAAAGTCGCATTACAGCAAATTTTAGGATGTTCGCAATAATAAACCGCCTTTAGAATTAAGAAAGAATAAAAAATTACAACTTGAGGAGGTCCTTTTCTGAAATATGGGGCGTATCCTCCTATCACTATCTTATAAAGATAGGAAGTCCTTTCGTCTTCGTGGGGTGGTGTCTTCTTTCTGAGACCGTGTCAGAAGAACACATTGGCATTTTTGGTTTGTTGGAACACTTTCCAAGCCATCAAAACCGTTTCATGGGAAATATGAAACTGAATTACGATGCTAGTGTGAATTAACACCCCACCCCTATACAGGGAGGCGAAAAAATGTTAAATTTTTGTTCCAGGCCCTCTGCCGTGGGTGCGCCTGCATTTGATAATCTCTCCACCTTGAAGAAGGAAGGAAAAAATATTCATTTATTTCTTTTCAAATAATTTATGTTCCAATTATAAACTTCATTAGGACGTCATTATAGAAAGACCCCTTCAACTCAAAATACTAAATTCAAACAGTGCATGAATTAATACGTTTTTGCATAACATCCTATTCCTGGCTTTAGTGCACCATAGGTAAGAATACGGAATATTGTATGCTTTGACTTTTGAAGAATTTTTAAACTTATTCCTGCTAGTTGCCGGCTACATTTACCTTTAATTTTATATTATGGAAACTGAAGCGAAAATAGAAAATTCTTCTTTATATTTACCTTCTCCATCAATATCATCATCTCCTCCTCCTTGTTCCTCTTATATCTTCTTCTTCTTCTTCTCCTTCTCCTCCTCCTCCTCCTTCTCCTCCTCCTCCTCCTTCCACTGTTAGTGCATAAGACGTGTAAGGCTCTATTGTCTAGTGGTCATTCCTTATGACAGTAACTGTACCTTAAATACCTTTTCCCACTAACAAGCACACTGACGTAAAAAGTCTCTTTCACCAATGTATTAGTAAAAATTAAAGATTAATGAATCATGATATGAATGAGTGAATTCATTTGCACCAAAAATGACATATTGACAAATCATGTACAAATTGATATTCAGACATGTATATAGTTTTATGATGAGCGTGCGAAACTTAATATTGAATAAAAAGACTAATTTAATTTTCTATGACAATTAGTAAAAATTTTCACTAATGTGCGATCGGTAAAACTATGTTTTTGATTGCAATTATGTTTTTTTTTTCGTGTATTCCAACTTGAAATTTCTCTGTTACCACATGTTCATGATACGTAGACATGTACTTATAGAGGCTGTAATATTTAGCTATATAACCATTAAGCACCTTTATAATTTGTTTCAGAATTCACTCTGTATTAAAATCAGCGGAAGTCATGTCTGAGCGGCATTGAGGTGTGCTTCAATTACTCACTGCATTCACTTCAGAAATTATCTAGATCGACTCTCCTTTCTCTAATTACTTCAAAAACTACTTTGACAAATTTTGTGGACATCATGAATGGCACATCCCCGTATTTATTTGCCTCCCTGTCTCTTTCTTTTTACTCTCATTTGCAATTTCAGTCTCTTCCCAACTTTGTCGTCATCATCTTGCTCCGCAAAT
>JZLH01S0000139.1:0-15520 GCA_001188425.1 Eucidaris tribuloides
TGCTAGTGTATAGTTGGTATATATTTCAACTCATTTGGTTCTTGAGGTATTTTCAAGTGTTCCCAATCATGGCACTAACCTTTGAAGTCCTTTGCCCGAAGAAATATAAATGGGGCATAGTGGAAACATTTCAGGGGGAAAAATCATTAATTGTCTTGAAGCCCAAACTCATTCCTACTCAAGAAAATATGTCACAATTGAGATAAATAATGTCATTATTGATTAAGATCAAATCTGTGTGGTCGGATGTGCGAAGATTTTTCATCCAGTCATATTGTTCAAAATTTTATCAAAAAGTTTCAGAAAAAAAAATGATTTCACGGGAAAATAGTCCAAAACTGACCGTGCTTATATCCAGTTGACCCTTAATCTTGTCGAACAGTATACTCTGTTTTAATTTCCAAATTCGCTACAATATACATATAAATCAACAGAAAAGTGATGAATATACAACCAGTGTCGTCATAAGGTATATTCCGGAATTTCATTACCTTTTCTCAGATAAAGTTGCTCATTCCGCAAAATTAAAACGATTAGGTATTTGTCTTTTTTTCTCTCTCTCCGAAGAGAATGCTTCACATTACTGAATTACCCCCCTTTTCAAGTACATGATATTGATTTAATGATCACTATTAGATAACCCTTTTAGATTGTTAATTGCTGTACGATTATCATTTTTTGTTCCATGTTTAAGCATACCTACCATACGCAATAAACGAATATAAGTTAGATCAACGGCACTGAACAAGTGAAATTCAATATATATTTATCTCCTCAGCCTTCATTTATTCACAGCTTCCAGTTTAGTCCGGTAAATTTGTTTCCAATTCAGTTACAATACTTTCAGTTAAAATCACACTTTTCTGAGTTCTTAAATCTGTAATTTGTAATTTGTGATTTGTGATTTTATTATTTAACAATATTTAATTAACAATTCATCTGAATTTTCATTCAAGAATTTTGTAATCAAATTCTTTTTGTTTATGATTATTTTAAGGCTGAACATACATTTTACTTTAATGGGCTTTTTTATTGATTAATTATTCAATTGTGTCATGCTTTTAACTTTGTACACTGTCTTGTGTTTTTAGAACCTTTCATGTAATCATGTGCAATTCAGGTGTATTAGCTGCCAGACATGACCTGTATAAAACCGTATTGAATTGAATTGAACTGAATATCATACTGCGTTGCAACTTTATGGCACACTCTGTACTATCCAATTCCCATCGAAGGTAAACCTTTTCACTTGTCCAAACATAAAATAGGAAATTTCGCATCGTCAATTCAAACATTATTTTTGACGAAATATCAACGTCAATCCGTATGATACGATTTCACGCATTTGTGCTTAAATGTTAGAAATGATGACACATCTGTAGGCCTACCGGGCAATTTTTTCTCGACTGGCGTCCCCCAAAATTAACACAAGCTTGAAGGCAGACAAAATTATTCTTGAAACAAGAAGCCAAGCCGCTGACAAGCCTCAACTCTGCAATGAAACGCGCGATTTGCAGCGGTTTCAACAAGATATTGAATGAACGATGACGTTGGATGTTGTATATTGTATATTGCAACGGTATTTGTAGGTTGCACACAGCTAATTCAGGCCCCACAGGGAATAATGTTAAAAGCATCAACTTTGAAAATTCGTTAAAAATCAAAGATTAGAACCAACATTCTATGATAAAACAATTATCCCTCAATTGAATTATCTCCAGGAGATAGTGTTGACCAGCGTTTTCTCAAGGAAATTCCCCTTAAACAAATTTCAAGCATTTTCACGGAGATTTGCGCCTGTGTACTTGAATTTCAAAGCCGTGTTTATGGGCCCGTTATAGTTCCTATACCAAATCCATTAACTTTTTCACTGTAACAGCAATGAAGATCCACTAAACCCCTGTCAGAAAATTCCACTTGATACTTAATCAAATCCACCACTTCTTGGCAGCCGCTCATTCAAATTAACATTTCTTATTCTTTGGGTTGAGTCGAATGCACATTTCTCGATGCACATTTCTCGATGCACATTTCTCGATTTCCAGCGTAATTAGGCGTGTGCGACCTGTCCATCGCCAACACAGTCTACAAAACTTGGCGTTAGTGGCGCGCTTCATATTGGAAGACTGCTGGCCTGGAATTAGATACGCATTATGGTCTCGCCTGCGATTTATCGCATTTGTATGCCTCCGCATCGAAGTTGCCGGAGGCATTATGTTTTCAGGTTGTCCGTCCGTGCGTCCGTCCGTCTGTCCGTCCGTTACCGGGGCTCGTTACCACGATAACTTAAGAACCGCTGATCGGATTTTGGTGTAACTAGGATCAAGTATGTACTATGAGGTAACAATGAACTGATTAAATTTTGGAGTTGAAAGGTCAAAGGTCACAGGGCCTAAAACATGTCTGATTTGGGCTCGTTACCACGATAACTCAAGAACGGTTGATTGGATTTTGATGTAACTTCGGTGAAGTATGTATTATAAAGCACCAACGAACTGATTAGATTTTGGAGTTGAAAGGTCAAAGGTCAATGGTCACAGTGCATAAAACATGTCTAATTTGGGCTCGTTACCACAATAACTTAAGAATGACTGATTGGATTTTGATGTGACTTGGGTAAGTATATATCATAAGACACCAATGAACTGATTACATTTCGGAGTTGAAAGGTCAAAGGTCAAATGTCACGAGGCCTTATACATGTTTGATTTGGGTTCATTACTACGATAACTTAAAAATGGCTTGTCGGAGTTTGATGTAACTTGGTTTAAGTAACTTGAGTGAAGTATATACATCTATATGATAAAGCTGATGAACTGATGAGATTCTAGAGTTGAAAGGTCAAAGGTCACGTGGCCCTAGACGTGCCTGACCTGGGCTCTTTACCACTTTAACTTAAGAACGGGTGATCAGATGTTGATGTAACTTGGGTTAAGTATTTTTCATGAGGCTACGATGAACTGATTAGATTTCGGAGTTGAAAGGTCAAAGGTCACGAGGTCTTACACTTGCCCAAATTGGGCTCATAATCATGATAACTTAAGAACAGCTTATTAGATTTTAATGTAACTTGCGACAAGTATGTCATATGAGGTACTGACGAACTAATTCGATTTTGGAGGTGAAGGGTCAAAGGTCACATGGGCATATATATCTGATTTGGTTTCGCTATCATGACAGCTTGAGGCTTTAAAATTCAAATCAAATTGGGTGGGAGTGCGGATAGCGGAGGCATACCCATCGACTGCGCGCAGTCGAACTGCTCTAGTTGACATTTGAACTGAATTGACTTGAATTGAATTGAGCCTTATTTCTGCAAATCAAATCAGATGATGATACATAAATGTACAGATTTCAGTGTAACAAAAACATAATTTATTTATTTTATTTATCAACGGTATACATATAGCTCGTGCTTGGCAGCCCGAAGGCTGATTTGCGCATGGCACACAATTGGACTACGTATCCTTCAGCAAGATAGCAGCTGTATAGCGCCATAGAAGGGGCCCGAAGATTGTTGATAGTGTTGGAATGGCCATCACACCGGGTTTTCTCCCTTCTCTTTTCGATGAAGTGTGTGGGTTCTTTAACGTGCTGAGGTGTTTGGGTGTTTCTCTCTCAACACGGGACCTCCGGCTCCGAGGAACGGGGTAATGGGGATAAAGTACCTTACTCAAAGACACAACCGCCACGAGGTGGGCTCGAACCACGGACCTCTAGGTCGAAAAACCAGTTGACACCAGTTGACACCAGTTGAAAACCAGTTGGAATTTCGACTGGTCTCAACTGGTTTTAATGGCATTGAACTGGTATCAACTGGTACCAGTTGAAACCACTAGAATTGAAACCAGTTAACAACTGGACCCAGCTGAAATAAAAAATAAAACCAATATAAACCAGTAAAGATCTAACTTATACAGCTGTTATCCACTATACGCCATGACGCCCCCTAAACCCCTGACAACCATCATGTAATTGAAAAGTGATACACGTTAAGGTAGAATATATGACTGTGGATTTCAACATTGCTTGCTTGCATAAACAGTAAACAAAATATAGCCTATTTTATATCTGAATTGACATTTCACAACGTATCGCTTAAAGTAACCCTTTTTACACTACTCCACATCACTATCCATATCCAACATTTACTTTTTGCTAAAAATTATCATAGAGCGATTAGTAATTAATCCTTAAAGACACTATATATAACATTGTGGAAGCCCTATTTTATAAAATGTAAAACTTCGCCATCTGACAATGCTTGAATGGATAAATAAACAACCTAGAACACAAAACTTCAGACAGCTGTATATGCTGTCACTCGTAAAATATGTACAGATACAAATCGGCACATGATTGTCAGCTGACGAAAATTGTTCAACACAGCAGTCTATGGAGGAAAAACGGGAATGGTTGCTCAATAATTTTCACTTTTAAAAGCAGCGGCGTAACGAGTGCCTGTTATGGGGGGGGGGGGGGCACAGCCAAAAATTTCCCGGTACCTAAGTTCAAAATGTGCGTCTTTTAATTTAATTTTTCCAGTGGTTTGGTGGAATTCCCGTTGATTTTTTTTTCAGGGGGCAGTCTGCCCCCATGCCCCGGCTGCTTCGCCACTGTTTAGAAGCACATAATAATCGTTTTGAACTGCATTTGTTTTTCAGGGCTTCATTTTTAGACCCTATCAGAGACACAGGTAGCATAGATAATCGTGTAGCTCAGATTTTGCAAACTCGAACATTATTAGGCCTATACGATGCCTTTAAGTGTGGGGATGCAACGCAATTTTGGAATAAGCCATAAACGTATACAGCAAACAATTCTGTAAAACCATCGACATAAAAATGAGTTGAAATGGACTCTAAGAAAGTCGGCTTCCGCAAACGACAGATAAGCGATTAAGTATATACATGTATAAGATCGCGAATACAAATTCTGAATAGTCATGCAGGCTCAAATTGTTTTTCGTATGTATAATTTACAAAGAGGCAGGATTCTTATTCATTTTTCTTTCCTCTCCTTTTTTTGATTAAGTGGCTTTCGGCAAGTCATTGACTACGCCTGTATGATCTCTCCCAATCTTTTCTTCATCTAAGCATCATATTTCGTCTATACTCTCAGCCCTGTCTAGCCGGGACGTTCACCCTTCCCTCTTCACGTCCCTTTACTTGTCCGCTGTTTTTATCCTTAAAACATTCTCCTCCTTTGGGAACATGGCCACGCCAATTGTTTTGTCGACAATGTATGACATTAATCAATTAATTTCCTTGTCTTTTCGTCTGCAGTACTCACGGCGCTTCCTCTTTACTCTTCTGTTTCCTCTGCCATATTGTTTCCATTTCAAATATCCACGTTTCTGACAAGATCATGCATGCACACGTTACTAATTGCCTATTTTGCTAAACCTTCCATCATAACGCAAACGATATTTTTGTTGTCTTTTGCATCTTCTTCTTCTTCTTCTTCTTCTTCAACAACAAAAACACATTCAAATATTGTTATGAATGATTTTCGTGGTTTTCAGTTGTAAATATGAGGTGCTTTTACGGGTTTAGTCTGATTTTATCCACAATAATTATTGTTCAGCACTGAAAGAACATTGTTGTTCATTATTCATTTTCGTATGGTATACCCACTTGTTTATGAAACATATTATGTTTCTATATAGCAATTGTTTGCTAATTTATTAATGGCAATTTTAATATTATGTTAGCCCCTGTATGGCCACTACCAGTTCGTCTATCGGAGTGGTGGATTGGGATCATGGGCGGCGATCCCGGGGGACAGGGGGATGTTGTGCCCCTCTCAATTTTTTCTTCTTCTGGGGGAATCGTCTCCCTCGATTTTTATAACTTTATCATGTTTTCCTTTTTCATTACCATTTCTGATCGTTTTTTTTTCTGCGAGCCTATTCAAAAGATGAATATGATTTGAATAGATTATCAAACTTCATTAATGTAGGAGAAGGGGAATTTCAATGTCACACTTTCAACTTTTTTAACACAAAAATATGTATCCTCGGGGCACGCGCAAGGGTATTTTAATTTCGCCTTCCGTGTTTTCGTAATCCAACGGTCACATGAAATCCTCGCTACAGGTTGGGGTGTAGGGGGAGGGGATGGGTATGGGTAGAGTGGAAGAGATGATAACTGTCATCGATAAAGACAAAATTGACGTGAAAGGACGATGATCGACCTTACACGATGACAGAAACAAGGTGCGCCATGCACTCACGTGACATTACAGACATTGGAGGCACCAGGGGTAGTATGGAGACATCCCTCCCCATCAAATTATTTGCCCCATTTAGTCAGATCTTATACCGTAAAGAGGTTTTCAAAGTTAATGTTCTACAGTTTTAGGCATGTTTGTTTCTCTCTTTTTTTAAAATAAAGACGCATGTTTTTCGCAATAAAGGGTATTAACCCCCCAAAAGCAATATAAAACTCAGAGCTTCGCAGAGACTGGTCCCATGACCACACCAGTTTGTCCAGTCAGCTTCCTTACACTGCGGGAATATCGTCTTCTTTTATTCCTCTGTTATTAACCCGTTGGAGACCAAGAACGAGATTCTTCTGGCTGGGGTCAATAGAGAATGGATGTTATACTGCAATCGAATCGTTTCCAAACGGGTTAAAGACAAACATAGGCTTACTTTTTCGCTTTAAAATTCTGAAATTTCTGCTCAGCTTAAATGCTCCATGGTGCACTCAAAATGAAGCCCAATAGCCACCCCACATCCATTCTTGGCCCCTCTTCAAACGTTTATTCATCAGAAATTAAGGCACAGGTCTGCAGAGGCTGATGATATCATATCAAGCATGCTAACAACGAAGAAGTTTAGGTAGGTTTGCTCTTTGGGCTTTGCCCTCATTCACTTTTCCGTCAGCTTCTCATCCATCTTTTCACAGTCGTGTAAAAGCCACATAGGCCTATACAGTTCAGAAGACAATTGCAAAAATTAGATAAATCAACCAACTTATACAGCGCGTGAGATACACTGTGCGTTTCTAGGAACATTGCATGATGTCTCCAAAGTTCACTGGACATTTGGGGACATCTCTATAGCTTTGAATAGCTTTGGGGATGACTCCTTCCATAAATAAGGTGGACAGAAAATCAGAGGTCTTGTCCTTTCTCCTCCATGCTCCCGGGATACCCCTTTACCTTGTCTGTGCTCATTAATTTCACGGATGTCCGTCATTTTGCTGTCGTAAATGTAACGAAGGTCACTGATCTGTAATCGGGAAAGAGTTTCAGCTCTTTAAAAAAGAAATATCTGGAATGGTGACAATTTACTCGTTAAAACGACAGCCAAATAGCAGTATTGTTTCTCTTGAAGATCGAAACTAGTTGAATCACACCAACAACGTGTCAGAAGTTGAGGTGTTCTGTCGTTTTCCTGAGTCTTATTTACACGTTTGACCTGATCTGTTTTATTGTTCCAAGAGATGGAACAAACGTGGAAGATTTATCGTTATTTGATGCGGAAATTCAGAATGATGACGATGATAATGTCGGTGATGACACTGTCCTTGGTCAACTTTTTCATTTTGTTTTGAATATTGTGTTGGCATAATTCTACACGCCCCTGGGAGCATGGATGCTGAGGGTGCTGCAAGTCCCGAGATTTTTTTTTTTCAAAAATAAAACAGCAATATGAACAATGTTGCTCTTTCAAACATTTGTTAAGACCATATAGCGCATTGATGAGACATTTTATGGCCAATCTTCAATTTATTAGAAACATAATACATCTGCGTTGACACTCTTTTTAAAGTGATAGGCTAACATTGTGGAGCTTCAATTTAAAAACTTGTCAAGCTTTGATATCTGAGCTTCATAGTAGTGTTCAAATGGACAAATAAACACACTGGAATACAAAAGTTTGGAAAGTTACACTGCCAATGGCAAGTTATACATGAATAAACAATAAAACTCGGGGCGAGTTTTATTAACCTAGTTGTACACACAGTAAGTCTATGGGAGGAAATGAGCAAGTGAATCTGGTCAACTTACGATTTTCACTTTTTTAAAGCACTAAATAATCATTTTGAAATACAATTTTTTCAGGGCTTCATTTTTAGACCTCATCAAAGACAATGGTAGCATGGGGAATCATGTAGCTCAGATTTTTTTTAACTGTGGTAAATGTTAGCCAATACCTTTAAATCTATTCGTCTTTTTCTTTCATTCATTCTGTTAATGTATAATTCTCTTTTCTTTCTTTTATTTCTTTTTCTTTCTTTCTTTCTTTCTTTCTTTCTTTCTTTCTTTCTTTCTTTCCTTCCTTCTTTCTCTTTTCCCCCTTTTTTCTGTCTGTCTTTCTTTTTTCATATTGCTTTTCACAATAAGATATGGTCAGGCGCCAACGACGTAAACACCTCTTGGAAAAAAAAGAGCAACAATGTACAATTATTTAACATTAATTTAGTTCTAAATTATTTCTTAAACAAAGCATAGAAATGTAAAAATGATAATTCAAAATAGAGTTATTTTGATTCATGTATTTTTTTTTCTTACAAGATGTAATATTAGATATAGATAATAATCAACGAAACTTTCAACGATAGTTTCATTTTACTTCACTGTTTTCTTTAAATGTAAAATTAAGTGGAAGTGGGAACACACTTTGACTTTGTTTCGTATTATTTCTTACAGTTATTTGTTTTGAACTTAATGTTGAAAAAATACACTGAAATATTGCATACTTAATCCGGAGATTTTGTTCCAAGTGTGTAATATTATATTATATCGTATATTTGAGGATGTTTAAGTGTGAAAATGGCGAATGGAAACGGAGGAAACTGTTAGAAAGCTAATCTCGTCGAGTGTAGTTTCCTCTAACCAATACAAAAAACAAAAACAATGACCACTTTGATGTGCTCTATAAGATTATAACTCAAAGTAAAAGAGGGTTCTATATAAAGAAATACAACATTACGAGGTTAACCAACCTTTTTTGCCCTTTTTTTGCAAATGTCTATAAACCCCCTCGCTATCCCGGTTTTAGTATGGAACTTATTAGTTGATAAGTGGTCTTAGATAAAAGACAATCCACATTGTTACTATTGCATGCATGTGAAACTGTTTATACGGAATTTTTATTTTGTTTGTATTGACCAATTCTTTTTCAGGGGTGGTGCCAGGGTAAAATCTTCAACTGGAGGGGCGAAAAGTCTGTCGGGAAAATTTGGCCTGCCAGAAAAAAAAAATTACCTGCCAAACTACAAGACAATCATCCTGGTAGTCTAGGTGCCAGAGGCCGAACCTTGTTTTGTGGTCCGCCCAATATTTTTTGATGGTTTTACCCTATTTTGAGGGTGCTCAATCCGAATCTGGATGATGCAACTCTTGCATCCTTGGGGGTTTTGAGATATCCAAACTGGCGGCCAAAATGGCCGCCTATATAGGAATTTATCTTATCTTTGCCAATTTATTATCAAAACAGATGCGGAAAATTACTAATATAGGGTTATTTTATTCAAGGAATCGATTTTTCACATTCTTATGAGCGGAAAAGCAAGGGAACATTGATTATGTAACAATATAACATTCAAAATGGCCGCTAACATGGCCACCATCTTGAAAATGTTGTACCTTTTCCCCCAAATAATGTAAATATTGGGTTAAACATGCAATTAATGCAATATTCTGTTTAAAAAATTATTTATTACCATAATCATGCCAAAAAGAGATTAATGAAAACTTTTTTCAACTAAAGTAATTCTTGTAATAATAATCTTGGATATCTCAAAACCACCAAGGATGCAAGTTGCATCATCCAGATTCGGATTCAGCACCCTCAAAATAGGGCAAAACCATCAAAAAACATTGGGCGGAAGACAAAACAAGGTTCACCCCAAAATGTGGGTTTGGCACCCGGACTATAGCGGGAGGTAGGGGGCCGACATCAACCAGAACCGGTTTCTGCCCCCCCCCCAAAAAAAATATTAGCCAAATGAAGAACATTAGGCCGGGGGAGGGGAGACCGTCCCCTGCCCCATGTGGCGCCGCCCCTGTACTTTTTTTTGTTAATCGAGATAAACATTATTTTGTCAAAAGTCAACGCGATGCGGGTGACGGGAGTACAGTCGATTTCCGATAGATCTCGAGGAGGCGTGAGTCGACGTTTCAGTCGGCTGAAAAAGGAAATTGTCTTATTCATGGAAAGTGATTTATAACATCTGGATAAATAAATGCATGGGACTGCATTAATGACGATTTGTTAAAGAGTTGCGTGTGTGTGTGTGGGGTGGGGGGGGGGTATAGGCCAACTATAACGGTCACTATTCATAAAGGTCAATATTCAATGAAGGATCGCTATTCATAATCGAAGAAGAGGTTCGCTATTCATATCAAAAAGAGGGTTGCGTATTCATATCGAAGACGAGGTCCTATTCATAATCAAAAGAGAGGGTCGTATTCATAATCAAGCAGGCACGCGCGGTCGCTATTCATAATGTATGGGTAAGGGTCGTTACATAATCTAAAGAGGGTCGCTATTCTAATCGAAAATCAGGGCGGTCACGTATTCTAGGATCGCTATTCATAATCGAAGAAGAGGCGTCACTATTCATTAAGGTCAATATTCATAAGGATTGCTATTCATACGAAGAAGAGGGCCGCTATTCATATCAAAAAGTAGCGGTCCGCTATTCATAATGTTGGAAGGGTCGTTATTCATAATCATAAAAGAGGCGTCGCTATTCTAATCGAAAAGAGGTTCGCTTTTCATAATCGGATTAAAAGGGGTCGCTATTCATAATCAAAGAGAAAGGGTTGCTATTCATAAGCAAAGAAGAGGGTCTCTATTCTAATCGAATAAGCGGTTCGCCATTTCATAATGAAAATAGAGGGTCTCTATCATCAATGTATGGGAAGGGTCGTTATTCATAATCATTAAAAAGAGGGTCGCTATTCATAATCAAAGAAAAAGGTCGCTATATCATTAATGTAAGAAGAGGGTCGCTATTCATAATCGAATAAGAGCGTTCGCTAGTCATTAATCGAATACAGATGGCGTCTCTATTCATAATGTTGGGAAGGGTCGTTATTCATAATCATAAAAGAGGGTCGCTATTCATAATGAATAGAGGTTCGCTTTTTATACCGAGATAATCGCTATTCGTAGTTCAAGAAAGCTGTCGCTTTCATAATCAAAAGAAGAGGGTCGCTATCATAATCAAAGATGAGGTCTATTATTCATAATGACATTAGAGGGAGCTAGTCATAATCAAATAAGAGGGTCGCTGTTTCATAATGATAATGGAAGAGGGTCGCTAGTCATAATGAAAGAAGAGGGTCGCTAGTCATAATGCAAAGAGGGGTCGCTAGTCTAATCAAGAGAAGAGGTCGCCTAGTCATAATTAAATATGAGCGGTCGCGTATTCATAATCAAATAGAGGGTCGCTATATATAAATAAGAGGGTCGCTAGTCATAATCAAGAAGAGGGTCGCTATCATAATCGAGAAGAGGGTTCGCTATTCATATCAAGAAGAGGGTCGCTAGTCATATCGTAAGAAGAGGGTCGCCTATTATATCAGAGAGGGTCGCAATTCATAATCAAAGAAGAGGTTCATAGTATATGACATAAGGGGTCGCTAGTCATAATCAATGAGAGGGACGCTAGTCATAATGAAAGAAGAGGGCGCTAGTTCCACAATGAAAGAAGGGGTCGCTATTCATACATATGGATGGTCGTTATTCATATCATTAAAGAGCGGTCGCTATTCATATCGAAAAGAGTTCGCTTTTCATAATCGAATAGAGGGTCGCTCATTCATAATCAAAGAAAATGTCGCTATTTCATAATCAAGAGAGGGTCGCTAGTCATTAATCCAAAAAGAGGTTCGCCTATTCATAATTGATATAAACTAATATTCCTTTCTCGTATAGAAATAGGTTACTACACATGTACTCACGTAGATTTAAATTGTCTGGAAAATCGTAATTCACAATGTGAGTTCGATTAATTTGTCAGTATTTAAACCTGGCAGGTATTAATTTCAAGTTTCTTTCATATTCAACACTAAAGACACAAAATTCTTCTGCAGCATTGGAGAACTTGTCCATTCTGCTCCATTCGTGCACCATGGAGAAGTATTATAGCATAATCAAACATATCAGAGTGGCTTGATTCTGATTAATATTTTCCTTCAACAAATTTAATCATCTACAACATGTATTAACTATGTGAAAATTGGAACATCCGGCGGTCGCGTACTCCTGTTCAGCTACTCTGTGTCGAATTTTCTCTACACACAACAGTAATTTGATAACACATAATATAATAGTTTATCTTACACAAGTACCTGTCACATAAAAAGCTTCAAAAGGTGTAAATAACACTGATTTTCAAGAATTGTCAACTTCGGTGTCACAAACTCATGGGTACAGTCACTGAATCATGCGTCATGTATTATGAATATTGGCTCGGATTGTTCTTATCCAAAAAGTAAACAAAAATTAATTTATCCTGAAATGTTCAAAGACCCATATCCGCAGAACAACTACCCCGAGGACATCCCCCCCCCCCCTCCCCTGCGCAACATTTCCCTCATCAAAGGAAGATGAGAACCAAAGAACTGTAATTGGGGGAAAGGAAGGGATATGGATCAATTTGTCTGAACGTGTGTCACACAAATCCCTTTCTTCCTCCCAGGAAGAGGACTTTTTTACTCGTGATAAAATTCATTTGTAGATGTAGACATCGTCTTTTGATTATTTAGGCACCTGATGAAGTGCCTTTTGTATGTAGAGTAATCGTGGGATTCTGTTTCACCCATTTCCCTTTTTATAAATTGAAATTGCCGGACCTCTCATTCATTTGAATGCCGACCCTTCTCGAGTAAATAACGACCCCTATTTTTCATGATGGTTGCGACCTTTTTGTCGCCTTATTATAGAAACTTTTTCTTCGATTATGAAAAGGACCTATGGTCCCATTATGACTTTGCAACCCTATTATTCAGTATATGAATAGCGGCCCTTTTCTTCAATATGACTAGCAACACCTCTTTTTCTATTATGAAAGGACCCTCTTTCGTTGATTATGAATAACGACCCTCTTCTTAGATTATGACTGGACCCTTTATTGATTATGAATAGCGACCTCTTATCTTGATTATTGAATAGCCCTCTTTTATGATTTCATGATAACGACCCTCATTCATTGATTATACGATGCGCACCCTCTTTGCATTATGGAATAAACGACCCTCTTCTTTGATTTATGATAGCGACCTCAGTTATGATTATGAATAACGACCACCTTCTTTGATTTATGAATCGCCCTCTTTCTATGATTATGAATAACCGACCCTTCCCTGCATTATGAATACGACCCTCTTTTTGATTATGAATAACGACCCTCTTCTTTGATTATGAATAGCGACCTCTTTTATGATTATGATAACGACCTTCCAAAACATTATGATAGCGCCCTCTTCTTTGATTAAGAATAACGACCTCTTCTTTGATTAGAATGCGAACTCTTTTATGATTTTGAATAACGACCCTTCCATTAATTATGAATAGCGACACCTCTTATTTGATTATTAATATCGAACCTCGTTTGATTATGAATGCGACCTCTTTTATGATATGATAATGACCCGTTCCCATACATTATGAATAGGACCCTCTTTTATGATTATGAATAACAACCCTTCCAAACATTATGAATGCGACCTCTCTCTTTGATTTATGATTAACGACCCTCTCTTTGATTATGAATAGCGACCCTCTTTTATGATTATGAATAACGACCCTTCTTACTTATATGCGACCCTCTTATTTGATTATGAATAGCGACCTCTTATTTGATTATAAATAGCGACCCTCTTATTTGATTTGACTAGCGACCCTCTTCTTTGATTATGGACTAGCGCACCCTCTTGTTTGATTATGATAGCGAACCTCTTATTTGTTATGAATAACGACCTCTTTTTCGATTATGAATAGCGACCTCTTTTATGATTATGAATAACGACCCTTTCCATACATGATTATAACGACCTTCCCATACATTATGACTAAGCGCCTATGAGTTGTAGCGACCTCTTATTTGATTATGAATAGCGACCTTTATTTGATTATGACTAGCGACCCTCTTCTTTGTTATGACTAGCGACCTCTTGTTTGATTATGAATAGCGACCGTTTTCTTGATTATGAATAGCGACTCTTATTTGATTATGAATAGCGACGCCTCTTTTTCGATTATGAATAGGACGCTCTTTTATGATTTAACGCTTCCCATACATTATGACTAGCGACCCTTATTTGAGTATGGATAGCGACCTCTTATTTGATTATGAATAGCGACCTCTTATTTGATTATGACTAGCGACCCCTTCCTCGGATTATGACAGCGCCTCTTCTTGAAGATGACTAGCGACCCTCTTATTTCATTATGATAGCGACCCTCTTCTTTCATTATGACTAGCGACCCTCTTCTTTCATTATGACTAGCGACCCTTTATTTGATATGCTAGCGACCCTCTTTTATGATATGAATAACGACCCTCCCATACATTATGAATAGCGACCCTCTTCTTTGATTATGAATAGCGAACCTCTTATTTGATTATGAAAAGCGACCCTCTTTTTCGATTATGAATAGCGACCCTCTTTTATGATTATGAATAACGACCCTTCCCATCCATTATGATAGCGACCCTCTTCTTTGATTGATGAAATAGCGAACTCTTATTTGATTATGGATAGCGACCTTCTTTTTGATTATGAATAACGACCCTTCCATACATTATGAATAGCGACCTCTTCTTTGATTATGAATAGCGAACCTGTTTATTTGATTATGCATAGCGACCCTCTTTTCGATTATGAATAGCAACCTCTCATTTGATTATGAATATCGACCTTCTTGCTCGATTTATGACTGCGACCTTAATGAATATTGACCTTTATGAATAGCGACCTCTCTTCCTATTATGAATAGCGACCCTTTTTGATCGATTATGACTAGCGACCCTTATGAATATTGACCTTTATAAAAATAGGGACCCTCTTCTCCTATTATGAATAGCGACCCTCTTGTCGATTATGATAGCGACCCTTATGAATATGATCTTTATGTATAGAGCCCTCTTTTTGTATTATGAATAGGCACCCTTATAAATACGACCCAGATTGGTATATGAATAGCGACCCTTATGACTTATTCATGTATAACGACCCTCATGTCTTTTTATGAATAGCGGTCCTTATGAATAAGACCCTTATGAACTGCGACCCTTATGTGTTATTATGATTAGCGGTCCTTATGAATAATTTTTTTATGAATAGCGGCCCTTATGACTAGCGGGCGGACCCGTTCTTCTACTAGTGCACACACCTGGCTGCACGTAGTCGCGGAGACAGGTTTGGCTGTTCATTCCAGAAAAAGTCTGGCAGTCAGACTAGGTTTGGTGTTCATTATAAACTGATTTCTAGACCATATTTTTACCATGACCATTAAACATACGGCTGAAAATTCTGACGGTCATTTACTTAC
>JZLH01S0000140.1:0-14934 GCA_001188425.1 Eucidaris tribuloides
TGTCATGGGGGGGGGGGGGCAGTATACATGACTTGTGCTTATGCAAAGGTTCTTCACATCAAACCATCTTGCGCTTATGCAAAGGTTGTTCACATCAAACCATCTTGCGTAATAAGCGCACGTTGGTTGAATCGGTTGAATTACATCTCGTGTTGTAGTCAGGCAAAACCTTGGTTTGGAAGATGAAAGGGAGAATGAGAAAAAAAAGAGACACATTTAACTCTTAACGTGCCAGAGAAATTATATTCTATGGATATCGTGTGTATTGTATGGTACATATTTGACCTCCGGCACTGTATGAGTATCGATGGGCCACTGATTGGCATAGCAGGTGCATTGACGGTCAGCAGACATTGAATAGAGTCAGACCCATTGACCAGAAGGGACAGGAGATAATGATGTCCGTAAATTTCCGCTACGAAAAATTTAAAACAACCAATCGATTATTTAAAATGTAACCCTGTGATTCTCACGCATTCTGTGGAGTTTTGAATAACTAATTCTACTGGATAATTAATTTACTTAAACATATACACTGGCTAAAGAAGATAAAAAAAATATTACTCATTACGTATGCGGCACTGAATGGCCTTGCCTCTTCATTTTGTTTTTAAAATGTCCTCGTCCCATTTTGGTCTCTCAATTCTCTTCTGTCTCTCTAATTTTTTTGTCCCAAAACGTGGATAAGTGGAGGGGATAGGGCTCTTGTGTCGGTTGCACCTCACCAGTGGAACTGCATGCCCTCTCACTTAAAAATGGAAAACAGTTCTCATGTTTTGAAAACTTAACTGAAAACATTTACTTTAATGACAATTTTTTATGTCTAGTATTGTTTTCTTTTCTGCGAATTTTTTTATTTAATTTTAGTACATCTAATTAGATTCTAAACTTGTCTGTCGGCGCCTTTAACGTCCGTTTAAATGGAAATAATTATAAGCAGTATGAGTGTCGCTATTATTACTGCTAACAGATATGTCTCAGATTTGTATTTCATTTCTGACTCAAACGGACATATTTTGTTAACGTACTTGGCGACTTGATATAAGACTACATGTTGCAAGGTGCGAGCAGCATGTATACGCAATCATCCTCCCTGCAGCGTCTGCGCGGCAGTAACACGGGATTGAAAGGAACAGGCGTGAAAGGGGTCCGTATGATTGAAATGAGATTGGTGCCGTTGTCACGGAGGTAATATTGGTTCCAGCGAATTTCAGACTTGCTTGATGAATCTGGCAACCTCGGCGCAAATTCACACGAAATGCGATAGTCTGGGTTTCCATTTTGAAGGGATGGCCAGGAGGGACGTAGTTACATGTGTTATACCGTAACACTGTTGTTGCGATGGACGCACAGTTAAGGATTACAACAGGGCGTTGTTTTCTTATTATTCATAATTTAACGGTTACCTGTCTGCTCCCAAGTGCCTCAGAAGTGACATAATCGTCGTCAGATTCCGTGAATGATGATGATGATGATGATGATGATGATGGTAATACTACTGCTCCTCCTCCTCCTCCTCCTCCTCCTACTACTACTACTACTATTTACGTTATTATAGTTTCACATCTTGAGTAGATAGCATTGACTATGGTTCTTTCTCAGGTAAGATTAAGGAAGAGCACAGAGATTTGGAAGATCTGTACATCATTATTTGTTGAAGAATCTTTATTTTATCACACCCCAGCGAATTGAAGTTTGAAGGGGGTGTACAGGATCAGTGTACGGTCCATTGCTAATCTTGCGGAACGAACTACTTCCTCAGACTCAGTTTTTTTGCTCAAGAAATTTGCCACACACATTAGTCTTGGGGTGAAGATGTGCAAGAAATTTTGCTTGAATGTTTGGACACTGTGTTGCCATGGTAACAGCATATTATAGCAACAAGTCAAGGACGTAAGGGGGGGGTAGTCACCTTCAGTGATATTTCTAGTTATTATATTATTGTTATTGTGGCATAAAACAATAGATACAATATATACCATTGCATAAAAAATAATTAATAAAAACAGTTCTTGTGCAGCCTTGCAAGATGCTAGGAAAAAATCTGAATGGTATTTTCAGTAGGCCTTTCTCTCCAACTTGCAGGAGTGCAGTTCTTAGAAGGTTGAAAAATTTTAAGAAAGAAAAATACTTAAATCCTTGCCCTACCCATTGAAACCAACTTTTCACAGCTCACGTCGGCCTTGGTCCGAGTCACCTGTAGAAACTGGACAATTACCCTTCAAAAACAATTAACCGCGGACAGTTACCTTAAAAAACAATTGCCCCCAGGACAATATACCTCTACTACTTTGAACAGTTTAGGAGTAATTATTTAGGGGTTAATCACCCGAGTGGTAATTGTCGTAGAGGGGTAATTGTTTTGGGGTGGATTATCCTAGGGGAAATTGTCCAGGGTGGTAATTGTTCGGAGGATTATTGCCCTTTAAGGGTAGTTGACCGGGTGGTAATATTTCGAGGGGGATTTCGCATGGGGTAATTGTACGGATACGCAAAGGTTGGGTGTTGGAACTTACAGACTCTGCCACAAGACTTACACCCCACTCCATTAAGATGGACAACCTGTCCGCAAAGGACAGATTTCATTTCTTGAGTGAGCTTTACTTTGATACACTGTTTGTTCAATATATCTACACTGCAAGATAAATCGAATAATATTGATAGATATAAATGTACATAATGTGCCATGAAATATTTTTTTCCGTTATGTTAATATGTCTCCATACCAGCCAGGTGCGATAGTTTGACGAGGAGAGGTCTTTGCAACCGATGCTGTAATCAATCTCACGCGTTATCTCGTCTAGAAGGAAAACAGAAACCATCGTGATTTCATTGTATATTTGTGGGACTTCCTTTCAGCGGGTCGATCGAAATTTGACTAAACATTAACATCAAGGAGAACCGCAAGAAATTCAATCAGTGAATTCTGTCCTCAAATAAGCTCGGTCGTACCACGGGGGCGTGCGACGAAATGGCCTCGCTTGCAATTGCATTTAAGATGTCCTGCAGGTGAAAGACCTTTACCTTTATACGTATCAACAAAAATGGAAAACAGCGGTATTACATTACGTAAAAGAGCAAAATGTTTCCAAAAACGTGAGCCACAGCAGTAAACAGTCGTACATGGTAAGATTTGCAATGATTTTGCGTACGGTCATGATTGAAATAATTGTAAAATGCAAAATTTGGTCAGGTAAGGTATAAACCATTGTTTGAAATAGGTAAATCTTTGCTCATTTTTCTGTTCACTAGGTTCTTTGCGTATGTGCTTATAATGTCCATTTATACGGCAATACAACCAGATTAACACATTCACAGTCAATTTGACATGTATCGATGCAAACAAACTTCACAATTGAATACATGAAGTGAAAGCTAAACAGAGAACCGTACAACTGACGAGGAAATTTATTTCGTTGAGAC
Organism: Eucidaris tribuloides; assembly: GCA_001188425.1. Taxonomy (NCBI): domain Eukaryota; kingdom Metazoa; phylum Echinodermata; class Echinoidea; order Cidaroida; family Cidaridae; genus Eucidaris; species Eucidaris tribuloides. The sequence continues at coordinate 3,424 of JZLH01S0000140.1, forward strand.
TAGGGTATCGTATTTCCATTTAAATCTTCCATCTCAATATGTATGTAGCACATAATTATCAAGCAAAAGAAACTGAGAGAAAAGAAGTAATTAATCATATGCATGTTCAAGGAACTTCGAAGAGAATGCACTTATAGTGTAGGCCTATAGTAGACGGTATTACTATTAGATGGGAGGTTTTTTTCACGGCTCTTTGCGTAAGGCCACATACTGCGTTCTTGACTCATACTTCGCCCTTGGACCTTATACCTTCCCCTATCGATTTGGCATAGAAACCTTATTTCACTACTGTGCCGCACATTTCACTAACGTTCCTAATCTTTCAAATCCCTTTCAGGAGACTGTGACCTTTCGGAATGGGCTCAGGCTCTTTTCTTTGCATTCCTGCCATCCGTCTTTCCTGTATAAACATTTCTTGCGCGTTATCAAACTCTCCTATAACATTCACTTGTCTCATAGTCCGGTGCTACATCACGCAAAAATCTTTTTAAAGCATGTCATTCTTTCTCTGTGTTTTTCTGTCGTGGCACACATCTGTCACGTCTCAAAAACTAGAAATAAAAAGTAAAAGAAGAACAACACCCTGGAAACTAAACTAAAAATGAAGTAAAAACAAACAACCATTTGAGAAGCAAATAACTCTCTACTTCTCACGGCTTGTATAAGAGCATGAAGAGTAAGTCTGTATGTTAGTGAGATGAATTTCGCCTGTGATAAATCGTTAAAAAAGTAAGAAGTACAGTTACATGAAAAGTTTTCGACAAATGCATCTTTAATGTCCGATTTAAAATAATTAGTAGGTGCAATCAGATGTGATGTCATGATAAATGCAGAATAAGTTGATTAATACGCAGACAATAAATTCATGTCACAACAATAGGGATATGGTAAGAAGAAGAAGAAGAAGAAGAAGAAGAAGAAGAAGAAGAAGAAGAAGAAGAAGAAGAAGAAGAAAAAGACGACGACGAAGAAGAAGAAGAAGAAGAAGACGACGAAGAAGAAGAAGAAGAAGAAGAAGAAGACGAAGAAGAAGAAGAAGAAGAAGAAGAAGAAGAACCATTTTTAGCACATAGTACACAGTTACTTGAGATAAAAGTCTGACAATCTATCAGTGTGGATATTTTTCTGACTAACACACTTTTCATGAGAAAGCCATTTATTACGAAGGATGTAACAGCAGAATAGACGAGTATTAGGAAAGGTATTCGATCAACACCTGCAAAGAGAAGCACAATAAATGTGTAAGAAATATCTTTAGACATGACGGACTTCCGATAGACGCCATTGAAAAAGGAATGGAAAGGAAAGGCATGTTCCAATGACGTTGGCTAGCATGGTATGGAGAAAGCCATACCAAAGGCTGAAGGAAATGACCCAAGACAGACAAGGATGGATTATTGATATGAAACCTGCAGAATCGCAGTAAACTATAAAAGATGGAAGATGAGTATCAAATGTCCGTCACACTGCATTAGTTGATTGAAGACTTCAGGGTCAACGATATCATGTGAAAGACTCATCTTAAAACGCCGAGATGCAGACGAAGTTATTTCGGGATATCTTAACATAATCCCTCAAGCCTTGCAAATAATCACGACATTCAGAAAGTGCACACAAATAAGTCTTCTTATATAGACTGATTCAGCTCGACTTTGTCAAATATGAGTATTCCTTGCTCCCCCCTCCCTCAAATCTCAAATTCCATGTTGTCCCGTATGGGATATATTGGTGCGGTGTGCCATCCTCATGTCAGCATGTCTTGGATGTGATACAATTTTCCTATAAATGAATTGAAGAGAAGCCTGAGAACAGTTAAAGGCAAAATGTGCCTAGCATACAAATTATGCCCCAAATACTGTTGCCGACCTGCCATTTTCTAATTTGTTCATGTATAATTTATCTTATTGTAAATATATTTGCATTGTGAAGTGTGAACGCACCAAATTTCCAAATTATTGGACAATAAAGATGAACTTATGGCCTATGGACGTGTGAACTTATACTAGATGGTTACTGTACTTACGAAGTTCTCACTTTTTATAAGAATATATATCAAAGCTATATATAGCTATACACGAATACATAATACCGGCAGTAATCATCCATCTAATACCGTCTATTCAGCATCAGTGTTGTATATAAAGCACCAAGTTGACCTTTCACATTTTACTCTTCCATAAGTTCAATGAACCAATATGAAATTTTATCGGATTGAATTATTGCATGGGGGCGGGTGTTTTGTGGGTGTTAACATCCCCTTTCGCAAAAGGGGGTGTTTGAACACCCCTAAAACTCCCCCTGGATACGCATGTGATTGAAGATCACAGTTTCTTTATCAATATAGGATGAGTTAATCTGAACGTCTGGAAGTCAGACTAGCCTTCGTCGTGTATCGCCTCGCCGAAGTGTTGTGTACATACAATCATTATGCAAGAGATGAGATCTTAGGTATGCATTTTAATGGGCCCTTGTGCGATGACACCTATCATATCGAGCACTTGGTATAGTTTGGAAGTGTCCATCGGAATCCTTACTCGAATTCTTGATGTAACGTTTCCGATGAATAACAGAACTGAATTGGGTCTAGTCATATTTTATTGATGACGTCGTAACACAGAAACATATTCATGTCATGTGTGGAGGTTTGCCACTGAGCCGTATGCCACTTAAACTCTCAGTGTAGCTGAACAGACAGAGTGCTGAACGTGGATGTTGTGAGAGTGATTGGGAGAACTGAAGTGCAATCGAATAAAATGGATCAAAATAGAATCCTCTAGAATCTGTAGGCCTTCGTTGAAATAGTAAGGGAACATAGTTGTACATGCATGTGTGCATGTGTGTATGCGTGTGTGTATGTGTGTATGTGTGTGTGTGTGTGTGTGTGTGTGTGTGTGTGTGTGTGTGTGTGTGTGTGTGTGTGTGTGTGTGTGTGTGTGTGTGTGTGTTTGTGTGTTATAACTCCTTGTATGTCCTTACAGCGTTTTCTTTTTTGTTTGTGTCGATACTATGATTATTTGAGTGGATAAAATTCGACGAACGTACGTGTTTAATTTCAAGATAATTATATTCAAATATTGACATTGTTTTGAAAATTTGTCAGATGAATTCTTCATCATTTTTTTTATCCATCAAGCTAACTCAATACCGGATTTTTCTTGCGAAGCTTCCTAACCCCAGGCCCCATTGGCAGTCGTAACGGTGACGCTAGACCGAAAACGCCTGTATGACACCTCGGTGTTGTTAGTTTGGCTGTCGAAAGAATAACAATGCCTCTCGGCCATGTTCTCTATCAGTCCGTTGTGTAATATACTGTGTCTGAATAGGCCTGCATCAAGAGAGGGTAAATCTTTAAGGAAACTGGTTTAAAGGTTTGGACATCATGCGCTGAAAACAGTGCGAAAATTTCAAAAAGTATGACTGTTATATTATTATCTACGAGTATAAATTACAGCCTCCATTCCTCCGCGATACGGAAACGGAGAAAAATCGCGGAAATTGGAAGTGTAACGCAGAAAACGGGAAATCATGAAATGCTGAAGTAATAACCTTGAAATTGGTAGTAAATTACAAAATAAACAAATAACAAAATGTCTAAAATTATTCTTTAACTAAATAATACCATTACCAAGCATTAGAATAACTCTAATGACCCTAGCAAACCCCTCTGCCGGCCATCTTTCTCACTAACATGACCACGGCTACTCCATTTAGCCGAGGCTGATCGGGCTACAACCATGAAAAATTCGTGTTAGAACGTCAAATAGCTGAAATTTGTGTTGTAATCATGCAAGTATTAGGTAATATATGACGTTTATATACATGATTTTGAGTAACGCGGAAAATGGAAAATTTGAAAAACGGAATTTTGATTTTGTATAAAACGGAAAAACGGAGGCCTTAGTATAAATGCAATAAATTACTTGTATACAACGCTCATCAAAGCACGGACCAATCATTGATTGCGTTTGAATATGAGTATTGCAGTAAACGTGGAGCTGTGTCCCATAAACAGTGTGATTTATACTGGTTAGCCAGTTTATTGTCGAGCCCACCGAGGCGGAGGGAGAGTAAGGGATCACTTTGGCGTCTGTCCGTCCGTCCGTTACGCTTTCAAAAACTTGAATAACTCTGTGCTAAATGCTCCAATTTCAATGACACTTGGATGGAAGCTCGATCATACAGACTGTCAAATTTATGACTTTATGAAGTATGTGAAATTCACCACAAGGTCAAAGGTCACCGGCACGGGTCAAGGACCTTTTTGAGCCCAATGTTAAGTTTTTTGAGCAAGTTATGTTTATGGCCCATAACTTTGCCCCCTTTTGCCTAATTGTGACCAAACAGGGGTCAACGACCTTTTTGTGCCCGATGTTAAGTTTTTTGAGCAAGGTTTGTTAATGGCCCATAACTTTGCCCCCATTTGCCCAATTGTGACCAAACTTGGGTGGTAGATGTCTCATAATGAACTTGAAGGCCACCACAAGGTCAAAGATCACCAGCAGGGGTCAATGACCTTTTTGAGCCCAATGTTAAGTTTTTTTTAGCAAGTTTTGTTTATGGCCCATAACTTTGCTCCCATTTTCCCAATTGTGACCAAACTTGGGTGGTAGATGTCTCATAGGGAGCTGAAGGTCACCACAAGGCCAAAGGTCACCAGCAGGGGTCAACGACCTTTTTGTGCCCACTGTTAAGTTTTTTGAGCAAGTTTCGATAATGGCCCATACCTTTGCCCCCATTTGACCAATTGTGATCAAACTTGGTGGTGGATGTCTCAAAGGGAGCTGAAGGTCACAAAAGGTCAAAGGTCACCGGCAGGGGTCAACGACCTTTTTGAGCCCAATGTTAAGTTTTTTGAGCAAGTTTCTATGTACGCGAAACTGGGCGAGACACATTTTGGCTATCGCCTTGTTTTTATTATTATTATTAGAAGTAGTATCATCATCATCATCATCATCATCATCATCATCATCATCATCATCATGTCAGTTTTGCCCTTGACTTCACCTTCTATCTTGGATTATATTCAGAATATTCATTGTTATTATTATATTTAACTTTATGTATGGCGTATACCCGAAATTGTTTAAAATTCGCTTATGGTCATAGCACTATTATGCAGTACAAGCAAAGCTCTCGCTTTCTATTCACCATACGTTCCGTACTCCATGTAATCAATGACTATTCTTTGGCCGGATCCTGCATGTGTACTTGTGATAAGATTTTAGAAATAATTAGTCCTCGCGTTGTGACCTTTCTCGGCACACACCTGACTTCGCCGCGTCTAATCGGCTGCATAGTTGATGGCTCCGTCGAATGCTAATCCGCAGAGTTTCAGACACTGCACATAATGACATTTTCCAACCCTTCTTCCCAGGGGTGGAGCTAGTTTGTGTATGTGTGTGTGGGGGGGGGGCGCTGGGGATGCATTCCCAACAATTTCAGGTGGGGTGGCATGTTCACTTATCCTCTATATTTCGAGGAAATTTAAATTGATACTAGCTAACAATAATAAGTGATTGATGTCGATGATAATGCTACTACTACTACCACCGCTGCTACTACTACTGCAACTTCTGCTGCTGCTGCTGCTACTACTACTACTACTACTACTACTACTACCAATTCTACTTAGGACAATTTTTTCTTTTGCATGTTTATTATGAATATTTGATTCGTGGAAACGGAAATGATTGTTATGTTAATCTTTATATCTTAATAAATATTTGACTCAAACTTAATGTATTTATCTCACAGAAGGATGGATAGATAGAAAGATAAATAGATGGATGGATATATAAGTAGGTGGATGGATTGATAAATAGACAGATATGTTGAAAACGCTAAAACACAATGACAGGTATGGAAGGTTGAGAATCAACCCCCGCCCCCAACAACTAGTCACCTGTCTACCCCAATGTGTCTTCCCCATCCATCGCCCATGATCGAAGTGCAGCTCGGAAAACAGTGGGGATTTTACGGGGCAAAGACTATTATGTAGAGTGATGCCGGTCTTAAGGTGAAGGGGTGCTCTATCTATCAAGACAATTGTACGGGCATCCGGTCCGATGGCGGGATTGAAGGACTTGGGGCAAGAAAATTGATCACGCATCCTGTATTATAGTACACTTGTGGCGTGTGCGAACCCGAGCGACATTAAAGAGTGCATGAGCTGAGGTGGAGAGATTTTCTTCGCCATCTGCGCCCAGTGAACAATATCACGTGTGTCCGCTTGCGTGTGCATAGTACCTACACAATTGGATTGGGAAACGAAAGGTGAACTTTAAATCAGTATGTATAGCATACTAAATGACTTACTGAACATATTGGTCATGTTAGTGATAATGTTGAGAAAAACATTTCATTTCTTTTCTTGAGAAAAGAAAAAAGTTCAGAAACCATGCTATACGAGACTTGGTAACGCCATGATTACACCGTATAGGCCCTATGGTGCAAGTGTGTGTGTGTGTGTGTGTGTGTGTGTGTGTGTGTGTGTGTGTGTGTGTGTGTGTGTGTGTGTGTGTGTGTGTGTGTTTGTGGTTTATAACTCCTTGTATGTCCTTACAGCTGTTTCTTTTTTGTTTGTGTCGATACTATGATTATTTGAGTGGATAAAATTCGACGAACGTACGTGTTTAATTTCAAGATAATTATATTCAAATATTGACATTGTTTTGAAAATTTGTCAGATGAATTCTTCATCATTTTTTTTATCCATTCAAGCTAACTCAATACCGGATTTTTCTTGCGAAGCTTCCTAACCCCAGGCCCATTGGCAGTCGTAACGGTGACGCTAGACCGAAAACGCCTGTATGACACCTCGGTGTTGTTAGTTTGGCTGTCGAAAGAATAAACAATGCCTCTCGGCCATGTTCTCTATCAGTCCGTTGTGTAATATACTGTGTCTAATAGGCCTGCATCAAGAGGGGTAAATCTTTAAGAAACTGGTTTAAGGTTGGACATCATGCGCTGAAAACAGTGCGAAAATTTCAAAAAGTATGACTGTTATATTATTATCTACGAGTATAAATTACAGCCTCCATTCCTCCGCGATACGGAAACGGAGAAAAATCGCGGAAATTGGAAGTGTAACGCAGAAAACGGGAAATCATGAAATGCTGAAGTAATAACCTTAAATTGGTAGTAAATTACAAAATAAACAAATAAAAAATGTCTAAAATTTTCTTTAACTAAATAATACCATTACCAAGCATTAGAATAACTCTAATGACCCTAGCAAACCCCTCTGCCGGCCATCTTTCTCACTAACCATGACCACGGCTACTCCATTTAGCTGAGGCTGATCGGCTACAACCATGAAAAATTCGTGTTAGAACGTCAAATAGCTGAAATTTGTGTTGTAATCATGCAAGTATTAGGTAATATATGACGTTTATATACATGATTTTGAAGTAACGCGGAAAATGGAAAATTTGAAAAACGGAATTTTGATTTGTATAAAACGGAAAAACGGAGGCCTTAGTAATAAAATGCAATAAATTACTTGTATAACAACGCTCATCAAAGCACGGACCAATCATTGATTGCGTTTGAATATGAGTATTGCATTAAAGCGGAGCTGTGTCCCATAAACAGTGTTGATTATACTGGTTAGTCAGTTTATTGTCGAGCCCACCGAGGCGGAGGGAGAGTAAGGGATCACTTTGGCGTCTGTCGCTCGTCCGTTACGCTTTCAAAACTTGAATAACTCTGTGAAATGAGCTCCACGCCTTTTTTTTCATGACCACTTGGGATGGAGCTCGATTCATACGACTGTCTAAATTTTGACTTTGTGTGTGTGTGTGTGTGTGTGTGTGTGTGTGTGTGTGTGTGTGTGTGTGTGTGTGTGTGTGTGTGTGTGTGTGTGTGTGTGTGTGTGTGTGTGTGTGTGTGTGTGTGTGTGTCTGTGTGACCGTCTGTGTCTTGTCTGTGTGTGCGCATGTTGGTGTGTGTGTACATATACCCTATGAACAATTAGAAAATGACTGATGAAACAAATAAGCAAATAAATACATAAAAAGTTAACAAATAAGCGCGGCCTACTTTTGTTCTTTTCGTTCCCATACCATACGTATGTACTTTTCCTCGTTGTGAATGAATATGTTTCCCTTACGAGTCCCAATAAACGTTTCAATTACAGTATATATATATATATATTTTCTCTCTCTCTTTCTCTTGAAGTAATATGTAATGAGAAAATAGCAACAATTTAATTAATTTCTTTCCCCTTTTTTTAGATGATCCAGTTACTATAACCCTCCACGGGATAAAATGAAATTGTTCATATCGCTGTAAAATAGGCCGGAAAATGTCTGTAGGTACCGAATTCGCATTCCATGCTGATTTCATTAACTTTTCCACCGATCAAATTACAAAAACTAATCATATTTTTCCAGAATGATTACTTGCCGACTGCACCGTCCCCTGGGTTTAGGGCCATTGATTTCTGTGTTTCTGGCCTATACTCAGACATTCCTAGCCGGTCGGATTAACCTCAGCTTGTAGTCAAGGAACGTCCGCAGACACGTCAGTATAATTTATGCTAAACCTATGGAATTTCCTTTAACCTGTAGCTTCCAACCCTCTAAGAAAAAAAAGAGTTCAATTTAGCACCATTTTGTCACAATAACGACATCATTTTAACCCATTGGCTTCGGGAACCGAATGTGCCATGTGTTAACTCTACGGGATTTTCAGAATCTTGGATGCAACGGGTTAACAGGTGTTTATAGGCACATTAAGGTGCTTGATAGCACTCTTTTCAAGGAAATGGTGTTATTTTTTTTTACTTTTTTTTACGTCAGAATGGTGCCCAAGACCACCAATAAAGGTGCCGCTATTGTGATCAGGCTGGGTGCCTTTTTGGAACTTTTTTTCTTTAAGAGTGCAGATTTCATAACATCTCTTGTTTCAACACAGGGGTAACGATCCCTGTTTGCTGCGATATGGTATAATTTGGGGCCTCAAACCACTGCACGGAGTTTTAAACGATTTTTTTTTTCAGCGATGCTAAATTTTTTTACGTGATTTTATTTGTAAACAAATCCTGATTAGATGTTATGCAAAAGCATTTGTCCTGGTAACAGTCTACTAATAAAAAAGACTGATATTATTTTAACAGCTGAACATGCACACGAACACACACACAGATTCACACACATACGCACACTGATACACACATATCACAAACAGACACACAAACAAAGACACACAGATTCACGAACAAACAAACACACCCCCACACACAATACACACGCACACACTCACACACATGGATACACACGCATCACACACAGATACACTCATTACACACACGCGCGCGCGCGCACACACACACACACACACACACACACACACACACACACACACACACATACACATACACACACACACACACACGCTGGATTTGCACGTGTTTTATAGTGGTCAGATTTGCTGTTTTCTTACTGACCGCTATCGAAAATTTGACATTTAGCTTTTATGCATTGACTGAGTTACCTACAGTTCATATACAATGTACCCATGTACTACCGTACCAATTTGCTACCATGTACAGTATTGGTAACACTGGATATAAAATACGATTAAAAATGCGCTACTCATCTTCCCCTACCAACCTCTCACTGTGGGTGTTTCCTTCATCGAATACCAAGTGCGTGCAGTGTTTGGTACAAGTTAGCCTCTTTCACAGGCGTCAGTGGTATTTCCCGCTTGTAGGAATGATCTCGTTATTCACAGCAGGGGAATACCATGTCTTTCTGATTATATGCAAAAGATTTTCTTTAAAATTTACCGATCTCCGCATATCTTTTCAAACAATTTGATTATCTCCGGATTAATGTAAGGTCCTTTATCTATTTTGGCGGGTGTAATATTACTGTAATCTTTGTTTGAAAATACTCGGATTGAAACATAATATAATTATGTACACTTTGGTAGTTCTGCTGATAATAACACTAAACATATTAGGATCATTTTGCTTTGGAATAGCTTTCACTTAGTTTTATCAATACCTAAAATCCATTTTGTTCACATTCTTTATTTTTTGTTTGTATTGTAATATTTAAATTAGTATTTTATTGTCTTTTTTATTTTGCTGATTGTCAGTCTTATAATTTGTTGTGTTTGTGATTATTTGTCTTTCACTGTGCATTGTATTTATTCACGGCCTTGCTGGAAATCAGCTTTCAGCTGAAAGCAAACGTTTTATTCCGTGATTAAATAAAGCAAGCAAGCAAACAAACAAACAAACGTATAGCTTCCCCTGCACAATCATGTCATGATAGCAAGATATAAGGTTAGACACGATTGTGTCGTTTATACGATTGGTGTGGATTTTTTGACGCCAGACTAAAAGAAGTGGGGTCTCCGAATCAGACTAGGTGGAATCCCTAATTTTCATATCATACCGCTGATAGTGTCTCAAGATGGCGAATGGCGGTTTACCTTCCGAATTCAGAGCGGATGAAATCGATCAATATCAAGCCCACAACATTCTTGCGAAATGTCACTAACTTTGGACTATACCTACGCCTAAACCTGTTTCCCTCTTTGATATGGCACCTGCAAGAATCATTCCAGTTTCGTTATATGTACAAACAGTAGCACCCAAACATTTTGCGTGGGTGCAATATATCTCTTCTGTAGTCGGTTAATGATTTCCACATACCAGAGAAGTCGTCGAAAACAATTTAGACGTAGAAAATCAAATATCAAAGTCATCCCGCATTGTCACGTTGTACTTTCGGAATTGTTTTCCCATGTCGCAAGCAACCTTTGACTTGCTGAAGGTGGTGGCAATTAAAGAGATGGCGCCGTTTTTTGTTCTGAAATGGACCACGGTTAACATTCAATGTCATTATAGGCTATTCATTACACATTTACGGATTAAACATATTCTTCAATTGGGCCATTCTTTGAAAAGTGAAACAAATTGTCAAAAAATGAAGTTTGTTCTTTGAAATTTTCAGTTGCATATTCATGCAAAGCACAATCCAAAGTTACTTGAATGATATTTTTTCTTTGAAAAAAGTCCATATTTATGCTAACTTGCCTAAATTTAAATAACAATGTGTTATAATGTAAATATTGAGCATTTTTCCTCTTAAATAGATTGGTAAAAAGGTGAGTGTAATAAATTTCTTTCTGAAGATTGATGTGGTCATATGTTTGTCCACACCTATTCAAACTAATACCACCTAAAAAGAATGTTTTTTATTCATTCATTAATGAGTAATTAACAATACAAATTAATCAACTTTAAATGTCACACACGTGACAGGAAAACATGATAAGTTTTTCCCAGCAGAAAACTACTGTCTTGATAATATTTCTTTTTTGTGTCAAAAGCTAGTTTGGTTGTGTCTTACTGTACATCAAATATGAGTACCATAAATTGCCATTCTTAATTAATAACGAGCAAATTAATTGGTCACACACGTGACGTTGTTGTCATACTTGTTTTGTTTTGGGTATGTTGCAGAGAAGCTACAGGGCATATGTAGTCTCAGTTCT
>JZLH01S0000150.1:53966-89398 GCA_001188425.1 Eucidaris tribuloides
CAGTGAAACTTTATATACGCACATTCGTCACTGGAGTGATTTTCTTTATTTTGGTATTGTTTATTCTATGTATTTTTAGAGAAAGGAAATACTTTGTTCAAAGAAGAGGCACACTATGTACCTAGAAGAGCATTTGGCCTCTCATCTTATAGAGGCACTCTGCGGTTGCAAAAATTGGGCCCTCTCCAATTTTTTTTGTGATTACATGGCCCTATTTTACATACTCCATGTCGGTAGCAAAATTATGCCATGCTACTGTTTCGCCCAACCCACCCCCCTCCATTTTAATTGAAGGCAAATAATGCCTTTTTTTCTGAGTTGAATGTGCCTTATCTTGGTTTGAACCCATACTGAGTGCAGTGAAAACTTTATATACGCACATTCGTCACTGGAGGTGATTTTCTTTTATTTTGGTTATTGTTTATTCTATGTATTTTTAGAGAAAGGAAATACTTTGTTCAAAGAAGAGGCACACTATGTACCTAGAAGAGCATTTGGCCTCTCATCTTATAGAGCCATCTGCGGTTGCAAAAATTGGGCCCTCTCCAATTTTTTTTTGTGATTACATGGCCCTATTTTACATACTCTTCAAGCGATAAAAAAGTGTTTTTCGTGAGGTAACGTTCCTACGGTCGCCTTTTCTTCTCTTCAACAAAGAAAATCACCTCGTAAGGAGAAGAATATCCCTTTTTCTTCAGCAGAACTTCAAGTATTCGCAATGTGCATCATGACTTTGTAATTTATAACGAAACTAGTTTATCATCTCTGCCCTCACTAACGTATTTGCTCATTGATTCTTATAGATTCGTTTGATGTTTTTTTATCTTTTTAACACACCGCAAAAATTCTGAGTTGTAACTAGCGCCAGAACAGACCACAAAGCGAGTTTTGCAACTTACAATTTCACATTTTTCCAACACCGCTCGCTCGCTAAGCTCGCTTGCGAGGTAGACATATGTATATTTCATGTTTTAATGATCAAAAATCCTCTTCAAAAAGGTTTTGCTCAAGTTACATTACTATGAAGAAACAGCTACTTCAAGCAGAAAAGTTTGATCTAGACAGATGTTCTTTATCTTTTTTAAAATACTACAAAATATCATTGCTGTTATTAGCGCCAGAATAGACCACAAAGCGAGTTTTACCTCTGAAAATGTCAAATCTTTCCAAAACCGCTCGCTCGCGAGGTAGATACCTGTATAATTTATGTTTATATGATCAAAAATCCTCTTCAAACAGGTTTTGCTCAAGTTACATTACTATGAAGAAACAGCTACTTCAAGCAGAAAAGTTTGATCTAGACAGATGTTCTTTATGTTTTTTTTTAAATACTACAAAAACATCAGTACTGTAATTAGCGCCAGAATAGACCACATTGCGAGTTTTACAACTTAACATTTCTAAATTTTCTCAAACCGCTCGCTCGCTACCGGATTATGTGTAGGCCTATAGATTTCATGTTTCAAATCGGAACCCATTTTAAAAAAAGGTTGGGTTCAAGTTAGATTGCCGCTAAAAACAGCATCTTCAAGTAAACACCTAATCTGATGGTGAAAATATCTGCTTGCGCCCAATGCCCCTTTTGACATATAAGTGCCCCTTTTTTGGCTTTGACCCCCCCCCCCCCCAAACGAAAATACGTTCCGCCACCCCTGAGTGTGTAATACCACTTTGATTTGAAACCATACATAATCTTCTGCCTAATTTAAGGAACGTTACTTTTCAAACCTGTTTAAGTTGATGTGTCGTTCCTGGTCCAAGATGTAAAAGATGAATGATTTGATTTGAAATTCATTTATGTAAATAAACTCAAAAAGACCTACTACAACAAGGAAAATTACTGCCACATTGAGAAAAAGTAGAGATTTCTACAGAGGTGCCAAGTACGCGTAACACCCAAAAGGGGTGAAGTTGTTTATAGACCATCATGAACAATGAATAATTATTTGCAAAGAATCGAATTTTGTCTCATTGAATCGTTCATGATTCCATATATCCTTCTAAAAATCACACAATCGACGTAGACTAAATTTGCTTCCAATGTTCACGTTTCTGATTATACTTTTCTTTCAAAACAAAGAAAAAATGTATTCTTTATAAAAGAACGAATTGACAAAAGACTTGTTTTTAATTCAATTCTTCTTCTCACAGTTCTTAACTTGACGTTGATTGACTTGCCTGGAATGACCAAGGTTCCTGTCGGTGACCAACCTGCTGATATTGAAATGCAGATCCGGAACATGTTGATGGAATTTATAACCAACGAAAACACTCTCATTCTAGCCGTGTCACCGGCTAACTCTGATCTGGCTAACTCGGACGCCCTTAAGATCGCTAAGGAAGTGGACCCCAAAGGTAAATAATCAACGAAATAACAACCAAACTAACCTATTTGTAAATTATTATATCTGATGATGTAGGAAAATGTCTTGTAATATGGAATACACGTTACCGTAAGGAACAGGACAAAGTTTCTTTGAGTGTGTGTGTGTGTGTGTGTGTGTGTGTGTGTGTGTGTGTGTGTGTGTGTGTGTGTGTGTGTGTGTGTGTGTGTGTGTGTGTGTGTGTGTGTGTGTGTGTGTGTGTGTGTGTGTGTGTGTGTGTTGTGTGTGTGTGTGTGTGTGTGTGTGTGTGTGTGTGTGTGGATGGGTGTATGTATGTATGTGTGTGCGTGTCTGTCCGTGAATGTGTCTGTCTGTCTGTCTGTCTGTGTGCACGCGCGCGCGCGTATGGTGTTTTCTGCAGATTATTGTGTTGACTAAGATCTTTAACAGACTTCTTACATCATAAAAGAAAATATAAAGTGATTCACGCATTATTACTCCTTGTCTTTTCACACATCAATATTTTATTACACCTTATATCATGTTGCACAGTAGGTAAACTGTGATATTTTTAGCAGTGTAACAATCTATGTTTCTATTTTATTCCATGTACAGGTGTACGTACTATTGGTGTTCTCACCAAATTAGATCTGATGGACGAAGGCACAGACGCCAGGAATATCCTGGAGAACAAACTTCTACCTTTAAGAAGAGGTGAGTTCGAAGTTCTTTAGAGGATCTCGTCGGAACTATTTTTGTTAAATTATAATGAATAATTGTATTAATATGTGTTTCAGCGCAACATAAGGTAGCTATTTCCTCCTTGACCTGTCTTCCCACTCACCAATTTTAATATCGATTATGTCATTGTCTTTAACTAGTAACGTTGATTTAATGTATTATATGTATCCGTCTATTCATCTGTTGTTGTTGTTGTTGTTTTTTGTATTTGTTATGACTGTTTATAATACTGAGTGAGCACATAAAATAAATGAAATGAAATGAAGTCGGCAAAAGGAGGACGCAATGTCTGATTTAGCAGAAAAACATCATCAACGGTAACAAAAGATAATGCACCAATCCTAGAGACGGTTACAATATATGCAATGTATTTCGCAAGCAATTCCCACAGAATAATATTTATCTTTTCAATCAATGTGTGAATTTTGATATACTAGTTACTGGTTATGTTATAACTCAGCTCATAAATTTAAGTAGCACCATAATTTCGTTTCGTATTTGGACTTTAAATCTTATTGAGAACTCCAGTTTATCGAAAAAGGGGGCTTATGCTAGATATTGCAAAATATTTTCTCTGGATTTCATTTAGATTTAAACAACAACAATTAAAGTTGCTAGTAAGATAAAGACTACAGCAAGAAAACATCAAGATCACCAATAACATCAATAACAATTGGTAGGTTTTATAAGGTGCCTTTCATTTCCCTGGGAGATAGCATTTCCCTTGTGTTAAGTACATTTATAATTTCATAGTGATAACAACCTTTTTTTATGTTTACCAAATATAGAAATAATAATCAATAATGATCAATAATCTGCATATTATACGTTTTTTTCTGAATCAAATATCCCGCCATATTGAAATGTGAATTGTACCATCTAATCTTTATTATTTTTTTCTCTTTTCACTATCTTTTCTTTATTATTTTTTCCTCTTTTCACCATCTTTCCTTTATCATTTGTTCCTCTTTTCACCCAGGATACGTTGGTGTCGTCAACAGAAGTCAGCGCGACATTGATGGCAGGAAGGACATCCAGGCGGCTATTGCCGCTGAACGGAAATTCTTCCTCAGTCATCCTAGCTACAGACATTTAGCCGAAAAAATGGGGACTCCGTATCTACAAAAGGTTCTCAACCAGGTAATACACTAATAGAAGAGAGAAACACTATTTCGAAACAAATGTCCATTCATTCGTTCTTTTATTTCATATTGGTGGAAACACTAAGACAACCCTGAAAACCTTAAAACTGTCTTTTTTTCAATGGGGTCCTTAATCAGTACTATGTGAACTGTAAGCCTGTGGTTGTGCAGGTATGCAGAGGCGTCAGTAGAAGGGGTGTGGGGTGTGATACCCCACCCTTTTCTTTTCGATGAGGTGCGTGGGTTCTGTTACGTGCTGAGGTGTTTTAAGCTCAACACGGGACCTCCTGCCTTACGTCCTATCCGAGGGACGAGGTAAAAGGGTGGAGTGTTTTACCCAAGGAGCAATATTGATTTCATTTGATCTGATTTATTTAAATCCAATTATGTGAATGATATTAGTAAGAGAGGAATACAATATCATCAACCATTACTTATAATACTCCTTTTCAACACAATTGTGACACGCTGTTAGTGCAATGGTCCCTGAAGGCAATTTGAAATGTAAAACCTCTGTATAATTATATATCATTATGACCCTTGATTTCTGTTTTAATCCCCATATACGAATAGCAATTGACCAATCACATACGAGACACACTACCAGCCCTGAGAAGCAGGCTTCAGAAGCAGGAACTTTCACTCGAGAAGGAGGTCGGAGAATTCAAAAACTTCAGTGCAGACGATCCATCACGGAAGACCAAGGCCATGCTTCAGTAAGTTTCTATCGAGAAGAAAAACAAATCTTACACTGTAAAAATACTAAACATTTTTAGAAACAATTTTTCTGTAACACTTTATAAACACTTGAATACGTTTTATAGAGAAATCATAAGCACGTGTAGTTATAAATTCTGTGTGTCACCTAAATGATATCAAAAGTTCGTCACGATCCATCACGGAAGACCAAGGCCATGCTTCAGTAAGTTTCTATCGAGAAGAAAAACAAATCTTACACTGTAAAAATACTAAACATTTTTAGAAACAATTTTTCTGTAACACTTTATAAACACTTCAATACGTTTTATAGAGAAATCATAAGCACGTGTAGTTATAAATTCTGTGTGTCACCTAAATGATATCAAAAGTTCGTGTTTATTTCTGGAACACTTCGTAAACACTTGAACACGTTTGATATGAAGTCATAAACATATTTAAGTGCTTAGGTATTGGAATCATAAACGCGTCGACAAACATTTTTTATGAACACATAAGCACTTCAGTATTTAGATTTCATTATGTTATTGCTATTGTATTGTTGCCATAATTTCTGCTATTGGTATACTGTCACCAGTGTGAAACAAATCTCCATTTTAATGACAATAAACTAACATAATAGTTTATTGTCATATTATCACCATCAACATACCTGTACCTTTGTTTATATCTTGAGTTGATCCACATTTTTTTCCGTAGAATGGTTCAGCATTTTGGCGTTGACTTTGAGAAGCGCATCGAGGGTTCTGGGGATGAGATTAGCACTGCGGACCTGTCGGGAGGAGCCAAGATCAACCGCATCTTCCACGAACGATTTCCATTTGAGGTCGTAAAGATGGAGTATGATGAGAAGGAGTTGAGGAAAGAAATCAGCTACGCTATCAAAAACATCAACGGTGTGAGGTAAAGTCGATCCCTTTTAGAGTATTTCATCATCATCATCATCAGGCATTGTTCAACCATTGTTGGATGAAGCCCTCCTCAATCAGTTTTCATTCGCTTCTATTTGCTGTCATTCTGTTCCACGTTGCTGTGTTTGTGTATATTAATATTTTATCTCTCCATCTTCTATTTTTTGTCGACCACTTTTTCTCTTGCCTGTTATTGGTTGCAATTCTGTGAGTTTCTCAGTCCATCGGTTATTTTCAGTTCTAGATAAGTATACTGCCCATATACATTTCATCTCTTTAATTTTTACTGTAATATCTTTGACTTTCGTTTTTAGTCGTATGTCGGTGTGCTTCACTTTGTCACGTAATGTCAAATTGAGCTTTCTTCTTTCCATAGCTCTTTGTGTTGTTTTCAATTTTTGTTCCGTTTCTTTAGTTGTAGACCACGTTTCTGCTCTCCATTATGTCAATGTCATTAAACTACACTGGTAAAAAA
Organism: Eucidaris tribuloides; assembly: GCA_001188425.1. NCBI lineage: Eukaryota > Metazoa > Echinodermata > Echinoidea > Cidaroida > Cidaridae > Eucidaris > Eucidaris tribuloides. Next base: position 60,277 of record JZLH01S0000150.1, read on the forward strand.
AACTGTAATCTTTGTCAATATTTCTTGTCTTGTTGTGTCCTCCATTTTCAAGGTTTGGCCCAAGTATTTGTAAATGTCAACTTTCTCTAACTGGTAATGATCTATTCTTATTTCCTCTGCTGTTTTAAAGTTATTCATGAATTTTGTGTCCCCATATGCATGTGCAAGCTATAATTTTAGAATAATTACAAGAGTGATTAATACAGTGTGGATACAAAAAAAAATCCCGTTTTATTAAATCGTAAGCCTACTTTGTAATATTGTTGTAATGTTAACATACATTTCAATCATGAAAGTCAAGAACGACTTATTTCTCAGGAGAAATATCTTTATGGTTAGAGTGTGCAAGTTTGTTTGAAGCATTAAAAACTAATCGTAAGATTGATTATATAAAGCTTCATAATTGAGGCCTATACGTCTACACGCTATTCTTTGTCTGTTTGCAGTTTGTCATCTTTGCTTTTCTCTCTTTCTATTTGCAGTCAGTCGTCTGCTTTTTACGTTTTCGTGTATTTTTCTTTTCTCGCAGAGTGGGTCTATTCACACCAGACATGGCCTTCCAAGCCATCACCAAGAAGCAAATCGGTCGTCTCAAGGAACCGTCCATCAAATGTATCGACATGGTGGTCAATGAACTCAATGACGTCATCAGACAGGCAGGAGAAGGGGTCAGCAGAATTTGTTTTATTTACGTATTTTATAAATGATATGACATGAATATGATGTGACAAAACTGTACCTTCTTTTCATACAACATCATTTTCACAAAACTAACATACATGTATTAGTGACATAATTATATACCAGTTTAATTCTTTATGTTGTAGAGTACTAAAAGACGACAAATGAAGTAAATTGATGGACAATCAAAATGGTCTTTTATTTATGTATTTTATTTCTTGTGACGGCGAAAGTGTTGCGAATCGTAATTGTAACATAAAGCAATGTTATGTCTAAAAAGTCAAGCTAAATTTTCATCAATCACTTATTTTAGCAAAGTGGTCAAGAACATGTAGCATCTATACATGTATATTATCTATGTTTGATTTTGTCTGCAATTACACTTTTCAGTCAGTTAAAAACGAATAATAATTCAACGAAATGAACTGATGGCCTTTCCGATGGACTGATGGACTTTCAGTTTAGTGCGTACATGGCTTTTGTCCAGCAGTTATATTATTTATCAAAATAATGGAATCATTTACCTGCAATATTCTCTATTGTTTTCCCTCTGTTTCTATCTTCTAGATGGGGCGGTATCCTAGGTTACGTGATGAGACAGAACGTATCGTCTGTACCCACATCCGGGAATGTGAATCGAAGACGAAGGATCAGATTATGACCATGATCAACATCCAGCTGGCTTACATGAACACCAACCATGACGACTTCATCGGATTTGCAAAGTAGGTCTTCTGTTTCTGTCACAATACATGTATAAGTCTGTTGATATCTGATTGAATCGATTTCAGTAAATTTAGTCTATTTAATAACAGTCGATTAAATATATTGAAAGGCTTTTTGATATATTATTTGAGTCAAATTTCCCGCGGTGATGATGATGTTGTTAGTAATGTTAATGATGATGATGAGTAGTAGTAGTAGTAGTAGTAGTAGTAGTAGTAGTAGTAGTAGTAGTATCGTCATCATCATCATCATCTTCATGAGTATTTTTATTATCATTGCTATTATCATCTTCATCATCAACATCATCACAATCAGTGGAAGAAGCAGTAGTAGTATTAGTCCTTTGTAGTACTTTCTGTTTAATCAAAATTGGTACCTGCATGTACTTTTGCATGAGAAAAAGCACCAAACACTCCCTTACTTCACCCTCTACTTTTAATCTTCAGTATTCCACCTTTGTGCATGTTACACCCTTGTACATGTTATATTTTCAGTGCTGCCAAGGCCAAAAGGACTGGTACACAACAGAAAAAGGTTCCAAACCAGGTAAATAAAATGTTTCTTTTTCTTTTTATTTTTTACATATCTGTGTCGTAACATTTGCATTGGTGACAATATTTATGAATGATTAATTCATTTAGTGTTCTTTAATTAGTATAATTACGTATGTTCGCACAAAGCGGATGGTTTTATATTTTGTTGTCAAATTCTCAAAATACGCTCTGTTATCATTCTCAAAGGAAAAGTAATTAAATTCAGGTTCAAAGTCATTCTTTCTCCTTTGTTTCCTTTTAATAACAACAATTGAGATGCAGTTTCGAACCCTTTATTTTCTGTAGATACGTCTGTAGATGCAGAGTGAAAATTTGTGTAAAAATGTCATTGTTATACTAACATTCCTTCAGGAAGGGTCAATCTACTTCCGAGATGGTGAGAATTTGTAGGCTGTCACGTTGTACAAGTAAAATAATGACCGGCTCTGTAGAAAATTTGAAAATAAACTAATGATTGAACCTTGTACGGGGAAAAATCATGAATTTGTAATTGTGTACATGACGTAAGATTAATACATGTATGTTTGTCATATTTATTAATTCAAGACTACAAACATATTCCTCTAATAGATGTTCAGTTACAAACTTGTACGAATCGAATATCCATTTACAAAAATTCAGTGAGAACACAAGAATAGAATTCCCTAGCTTTTATGAGTTTTAGAATGCATGCACTTCACGCAGTACTGCCATTACAAGAATTACCTTTAATGGTTTACGTATCTTATAAGTAAACTAGTAAAGATTATGTATTATTATATTATATAAGATTTTGAATATTTTGCACCCTAAAGTCATCTCCCTGACTACAATCCATCTCAATGTAACTGGAATGAGCGCCCTCTATTGTTGTATCTTTCCCTCATCCCAAGGTCATCAGAAAAGGCTGGATGAATCTTCACAACAAAGGCTTCAGATCACGTGACTACTGGTTTGTTTTAACAGCTGAGTCACTTGCATGGTATAAAGACAATGAGGTATAAACTGCCATTATGTGACCAACCACCCCCAACCACCCCCAACCACCACCACCACCACCATCACCCCTACCACTACCACCACCACTACCACTTCCACTACCACCACCACCACAACCACTACCACTACCACTACCACCACCACCACCACCATCACCACTACCACTTCCACTACCACCACCACCATTAACACCACCAACACCACTACCACTGCCACCACCACTACCACCACCACCACCACCACCACCACCAACGTCTGCAAGCAGCCAAAATCATGCATTCATACAACACACAGAACCTTGTACACGTAGATGACCTTGCACTCCTTTAAGCTTTGTGCCTGACACATGCCAGCACAACCGTCTGGTATTACATAAATGCTGTAATCAGCTGCTGAAATACCCAAGGAGATCTCCTTCATATGCCTAAGTGATATGCCGAACTTACACTATATAACTATTGAGGTTTTTTGCACATTTTTCAAAATCTAGGTAATTTATGATCTTCAGATTTCACAGGCAGGTCGTTTATGAATACCCTAAGTAGTGGACACGGATAATGTATTGTTGCATTATGGGAGGGTTGCAAATGAGATTCCTTACCTTTACTGAAAAAGCAATGATCAGGGTATATTTTAATCACTCATTTCTGTATTTCATTGTGAAAAGTTCCAAAATTACTGATCACGACCTGACCCCCCCAAACAAAAAAAAAAATCTCGACTCCCACTGCTCCCGACTATCCTCAATACCTGTCAACAATTCTTTAGCCAACTACCTGCAGATAGGAATTCATTTCAGTATTATGTACATTATTTTACATTGTTCAATATCCTTATGTGGATCCAGGTCACAGTAGTTGATGAAATTAAACCTATTATTAACACATGGATCGCTTAAAAACTCTATAGTTCATGCCGCGGGGGTCGCTCTCTCACACGGACTGCTACGCACGCTCAACGAAAAAAAGCGTCGAAAGGGTCCCTTTTCCAGCCTTCGGGACGTCGTGCGACGTCTTTGGGAAAAGCGGTAGCTTTTTCAACTCAAATCGCTAAGCAATACGCGCTTAGGTAGCCTTTCTCACATGTCATGCCATTTAGGGTTACTAATTGTTTGTAGATTACGCCTTTAGGGGTGCAATATTGAGTACTCTATTAACATCTCAAAATGCAACGTTTTTAAATAAGAAATTATTAATGAATTATTGATTGAACTTTTTTCGGGTTCTGGCAATGTACAAATAACTTTTAGATCGAGAAGCACAGTTGGGTAGGACTTAAATTTAGTTGATTTTACTGTTTAACCCCACTTGGCATATTAAATTAGTGGATTTCCAGTTACGCCATCTTAGGGTAATCAGAATGAGTGGATCTGGTCATGGGAGCAGCCGCCGTTTAGGGTAGCTTTTCTGCATGCATATTACGCAATTTAGGGTCACAAATTTGTAATGTAGGTTACGGGCGTTTGGTGCATTTCGAGGTTGTTGGACACGGGTTGGGATACAGCCGTCTGGAGAGCGACCCCCCCGGGGTTACATGTATTCGGGAATACTTGAGAAAGGGAAAGTTTTTACATTGCCATGCCACAATAAAACACGATATCTATAGCATAGTGGTGGGGTAGCAGTAATGCCCTTTTCGCCAAAAAGAGTATGGCGCCAAATTAGGAAGGAATTCTCTGTCGAATTTGAAACAGTAGAAATTCATTGTAATGACAAAAGCACGCTGAAAGCAAGGAGCTTCAAACACAAGCTCCTTGCTGAAAGTCATTTACGCTGAAGACTAAAGTTACTGATACCTGGGGTAGCAATCACCACCCTATTCTGGCAGAGTCTGGTTCTTATGACAACAATACCACCAGTGTTGTCGAGCACCACCTATCAGAGTCCGAGTCCTTCAAGGTCTCTTCGTCCGAGTCCGTGTCCAGCTGTCCGAGCTCTGAGAGGCTGAGTCCGTACAATCCGAGTCCGAGTCCGCGTCCGAGACTTGGGGGAATTCCTATAGACCGATTATCCGTAAGTGGAAAGGATCCCATAGGTGCAGGTTTGATAGACTGATTATCAAAAAGGGTCCGATAGACCGATTATTAAAAGGGTCTGACAAATCCATTGTCAAAGTGGTCTTGCATTATTTTGGGGGACTCGGGTCATGAGTCCGAGTCCGAGTCCGAGTCTGAGTCCGAGCAATTTGGACTGAAGTCCTGCTACACTTCATACGACACTTGCTTTCATGATCCTCGCCCTTCTCCTGTTCTTTGTAGGAGAAGGAGACAAAATTCCTGATGCCGCTTGAAGGTCTGAAGCTGAGGGATGCCGAGGCAGGCTTCATGTCCAAGAAAACTGACACTTACATCATTTTCAATCCAGATCAAAGGTAACGTCGATGTGATTATGCTGTAGAGAAATGAAAAATGTTCATAGTAGGCCTATTTGCTATGGAATATGTTGTTGGTCCCCATGGGCCTGTTTTTCATACTCCTGCATGTCGATGTTGGTGACTATGAGAGAAATGGGCGAAAGCCATAGAACAACTATGTTGTTTTTACCAAATGTTGACCGACCTTTGTATGTGAAATATGTTGTGTTCAAACTAACTCAAACAATATCAAAAATATGTTCAATTTTGAGAGAAGTCTGAGAGGATAATTGTGAGTCCTCCTCTAATTGACGCTTGACCGCTTTTATGGCGTGTTCTGGTGGAATAGACGTAAACAAAGCACATACGTCATTATGATACAATAGTCTTTATCTATTCATATAACCCAAAGCATGCAAAAAAGACTTGTAGACGCAACAATATATTATCTTTATCTATTGTCGGTATTCTTCTCTAGGTTATCCAGATTCAGATTCATAATCTGGAATCGTAATACATTTATTATATTTGTAGTTTAGACTGTATGGAATTTTGTTGGATTTTTCGTCATATTGACAAATTTCCAAATAAATCGACAAAAGACACTAAACACCATTATTGGGAACACTGTAAAAACTACGGTGTCAAAAACAACACCAGTCGGTGTTGTGAGAGGACCGCACCCGGCATGTGTTAAAAATACACCATGAAGTTTGAATATAACACCAAATACTGTTAATATAATAAACAGAATGCACTACAATAACATGAATGGGTGTTAAACTAATATCAATGGGTGTTGAACTAACACCATTAATTTAACACTGGTATAAAATGTTTGGTGCAGTCCTCTCACAACACTGACTGGTGTAATTTTAATACCACTGTTTTTGTAGTGAAGGATACATTGCCACTGCCCACCCCAACGTAATCATTGTTTCTTTGATTTGATTGATTTGATTTGTTTTATTTTGTATTTCCACAACAGAATACATGAGTAGGCCTATACATTTATTACAAGATATAATCAGAAATGATATAAAGTAATACATACATCTTCAACGTCCACATAGTGTATGTTCATTAAAATGATAATACATATCTATATATACAACCACAAAGTATTATAAATTGAAATACGAGGACGCCTACTAAGAAGCTATGCTTGTACAACTTGTAGACCCCCTTACGTAATTAAAATTAACTGGTTAAATTTTATTCTTAAATTTGTATAAAGTATATCAAGGTATATCAGTATATCAAGGTTTATCAAAATATATCAGTGTTTTCCTCTATTAACCTAGGAACATCTACAAAGACCTCAAATTCTTGGAGCTTTCTTGTCAAACCCAGGAGGAGGTAGACAGCTGGAAGGCGTCATTCCTGAGAGCAGGTGTCTACCCGGAGAGAATTAAGGCTACTGGTGAGGAGGACAACGTAAGTCAAAAATTAATGAAAATTCTTATCATGCAAGCTGAGGTCTGTTTCATAAAGCTGTTCGTAAGTTACGTTATGACTTTACGAACGACCTGAAATACGGCAAGCCAAATGTGATTCTCAAACTATTGAAATCACATCTGCTAACGTTCAAATATTGAAACAGTAATTAACATTCTTACTCTTCTTTTAACAATCATTTAACAAGCATTCCTATGCAAACTTTATTTTCAGGCAAAATCTGATTGACATTAATCATACTTTCGGAAAATGACATTAAAAACTGTTGGCATTCTACTTAGCACTCCATATTCGAGTCTTTCGTAAAGTCATGCGTATCTTTACGAACAGCTTTATGAAACAGGCCTCTGGTTTCAACTAGTACGTACAGGGCAAGTACAGCGTACTCATCTAAACAGTTACAGTTCTGTACTCTGTTTGAGATTTAAAGGCAGGGTGTATCTTTTGTACGCCTACAATTTAACATTGTGCAAATACACTGGTATATAGAAGAAAATGCTGTGTAACAACCTTTAGCAAAGTGTTGGATCTAAAAACGCAGTTTTAGTGAAATTTTAAACGTTAGACTTCGATTTGATTTTGTGTCTCTGGTGGCAAAATTCTACTAGTAGTACTAGTGTATTTTATACAGTGCATGCAGGTCTCTTTAAACCTCCATGGACAGTGCCACTGAGAGCTAAGTGCATGGTTTGTACACGTCTTTGACCTTACATTCCTTTGACCTTTGACCTGACACATGCCAGCACAGAAGTAGGTTAACCGTCTGGTATTACATGAGTACTATAATAGGCCTGAAGTGATATTTGAAACTGTGTGTCTAGAACTTACACTACTCAACTATTGATTTTTGCTCATTTTTTCAAAATCTAGGTAATTTCTGATCTTCAGATTTCACAGGCAAGTCCTTTATAAATAGCCTAAGGACATGAATAATGTATTGCCATGTTATGCGAGGGTTGCAAATGAAATTCCCTACCTTTAAAGAATCACAATTTCAAAAGTGACTGGTGTTGTAACATGTGTTTCTAAAAATACCAAAAGGCTTGGATGTTTTAAGATGTGGGTTTGGACATGTATAGCAATGGAGTAGATAAGCTGGGCTGAAACGGTTAACGATGAATACGTATTGAAAAGAGCAGGGGATGAAATACTTGACCAAGACCTGCGAAGAGGGGGAAACAAAATGGATAGGACATTATACATTATTGGAAAGACGCTATTGAAGGAATCACGAAAGAAAAATTGTCTATATGAAGAGGAAAAAGAATAATGACGTTGGAGAACATCAAAAGGAAAGATTTACACTGTAAAAACTGTGTTTACGAGTAAACGCTTTTCTAAAACACATTCTTGCTATCGCTTTGTTGTTCACAGGCTTAACCCTATCTGGCCGGGGGGGGGGCTAAAAAAGCCCCCCCCCGACCAAAGTTCGCGACCATTCCGCCACGCGAAATTTTTTGTACCGCGTCGCTCGCTGACTTTTTACTTTCAAGTGTTGCGCATCTTTTGAGACCAAATTCGCGATGTCCGGGTACGCAGTTCCGGAGTTACGCAACTTTTCGTACTTGCATGTCACACCAAAAAATTGGCTCAAAAACATGAAATCGTGTGTTATTTCAATGCAAATTGTGTTTTCAGCCCAAATTCATAAATGTATGATTATTTTTACTTTTACTGATTGAAATTAACTAATTTTATGCTGTTTATGATCGCAAAAGTGTCCCCGAGAAATTTCATCGAAAAAACAATAAAAAACAAAAGGTCCAAAAAACAAAGAAATACATAAGAAATTCATGAAACAATAAAATACATAAGAAATTAATTCTGATTCAGCATTTTTTTTGACAGATAATTGTTAGAAATGTCAAAAAGAATATTATCACCACAAATTAGCATTCTGTGAGCTGTTTAAAGGGAGTTATAGGCAAAAATATGATTTTATACATAAATATGCATAATTAATTACTTAAAAATAGAAGATGATTATTTTTCAAAAATCTAACTATACAGTCTTGGAGATTACGTCCGGCTCTATGCACGTGCAAATTTCGCGGCGATCGCGCGATCCACGGCCGAGATCCTGAACGGGGGGCCAACTACGAACCCCCCCCCCCCCCCCCCCCGGGCTATGCAATTTCAAAAAGCCCGGGCTGATTAGGGTTAACCCTTAAAGGGAAGTGACATGATTGAGAGAAATAAAAAATGCCTCTCATACCAAACTGGTTGAAAGATCATCTATGGATACACCAGCTAGAGTGTGTCTCCTGGCTGGAAGGATTCATCTTGCTTTTTTTACTTAAGGAGAATCAAGCATGAACATACCAAGACTTTATTTCTGTGGAGCCCCAAGAAAAATTAATCCCATAAAAAGCTACTTAACAGATTTGTCTGTCACATGGCATACTGATAGAAGTTATTTTAAAATGAGTCAGCTCTTGACTACAAATTTTTCCCAGTTGAATTCTTGCAAAGTTTACTCAATGCTGGAATAGTTTTACCCCAAGTGGAGAAGTACCCCCAATCATGTCATTTATCTTTAAAGGGTAATTCCGGAAAGATACCAAATTGCTTTCAATAGAAACAGAAAAATCAGAGGAACAGATTGGTGAAGAGTTTTAGCAAATATGACAAAGAGGAATAAAGATAAGAATTTTTGAAAGTTCCACAAATCAGTATGAAATTGGCAACATTGGGGCATACAGTTTGAGCAACCTTCCATTCTTTCTGTACACAAAATAGCACTAAATTTTCATTTTCTTGAGTACTTATCTGTGAACATACACACTTCACACCGGAAAACTTGTAAAACAGTGTTAGTATGAAAATATGTTGACCTCAGAGTTAAAAAAATTGTGTATTCAGAGAAAATGAAATTGTAGCAACATGTTGTGTATAGACCAAATGGAGGCTTGCTAAGACAGAACAGCATAGTGTTGCCAATTTGTAATAATCTTGAGAATTTTAAACATTCATACCTTTATTAATATTTGTTTGATTTTCCCCAAACTTTTACCGATGTGTTTTGCTGACTTTTCTTCTTCTATTGAAAGCAGCTTGCTCTGAGCCTGGAATTGCCTTTAAGGATGACTTCGAGCCAAAATTCATGTGTCTGTAAAGTTACAGAATTTGAGTTTTTGTAAAAAAAAAAAATGCTGAAATATTGACAGGAATCACATAGGCTGATTGAAATTAGCAAGTCAATAATGCCATGGCCTGTTATGTTACACAAATTTGATGTGTGTTATTTTGCACAAATATTTATCAGCTTTGAGAATGTAAACTTGAGACACTCAAACCAGAACAAATATAAAATAATCCTGGTTTAGTAATACAAGGAGTAGAGTTATACTTGTCCCAATAAAACTGAACATTTTCTCTGACTCTGAATCATATGAAATCTCCCCACTTGAAATATTTAATATTGGTACAAAACTATGAAGCGTATACAGTAGACTCTCGTTATAAAGAACACTGTCACAAAATCTCAACACTATGCACTCTCATTATAAAGAAGTCCTTGGGACCCATGAAATTTCTTCTTTATAGCAAATTTCTGTATATTAGGGCTGCAAAAACAATAAGATACAAAGTAAATGCAAGATACGTGACCAGAGATTTTACTTCTATATAATGAAATTTTATCATCTCAGTGTTCTTTATAACGAGAGTGGACTTTATAACAAATACATTTTTTTGGTCCCAAAGTTGGAATTGTCTGTATATTTTACTATATTTGCAACCGTGATACATGTATAACGGAAGAAATCTTTCTGGTACCAATAAAATTATTATAATGAGAGTTTACTGTATATTAAAATTTTCGCAATATAAGTTTCTATCACTTATTCCTTGTCTCTCAATCTAGTGGTACATGGCAGCACTCAACACTAACACCAACGAGCGCATCAACTACAAACGGTACGATTATCTCAAGGATGCCAGCGGCAGCTTCCACAATCCTTACAACCGCGGCCTGAGGCACAACTTCAGCGAGTTCTTCCTCATGAAGCGTCTGATGACGGACGAAGAAGTACAACAGTCGCGGATCTACACAGTATAGTTTATTTTTGAATGTGTTAGATATTAGACAGATTAGATCAAGTTGCCAATTTTGATTGCTAGTACAGTGTATAGTTTTTTGCTATTCAGAAGATGAAATATTACTGTGCTGTTATGAAGTTACGGGAAAGTACACGAGTTTGTAGATCTTGCAGGTATGCTTTTGTATATTTTGTGTAGAATATTGTTATTTGGGGGGGAGGATGAGATGTGACAGATTTATTTGTTAACCTATTACCTCCAAGATTCAGAAAATCCCATAAAGTTAACACAGGACACATTCGGTTCCCATAGCCAACAGGTTAATTAGTGAATATCTGACCAAATTTTCCATGTTGCACAATTTTATATGTGAATATTGCTTAAATATTCTGAGAACATATTGGTGAGGTTATGTAAAGCAAGTAACAAGTAATAAAAGTACATTGTACAAATTTATTACAACTAATTCTCTGGTTTGTCAAGAGCAGAGAGAAGGGGGAAAGGACACCCTTGAATCCGAGTCCTTAATGTTTGGTCATGGAATTTCACAATGTACTACAAATGATCAGTCTTCAATTTTGGGAATAAAACCTTAAATCAGTCACTGTTTACTTTAAAGAACAAGTAGCAGAATTTGAGGTACATGTAGTCTTGGGTAGTTTTGGGTTAAGATAATTTTAGAATCAAGTACAGTGTTCAGATTAATGCTGGAATGGTTTCTGTCGGATGTTTTGTCTTTGCCAAAAAAAAATTGAGCTTTGTGGGAATAATCAAAATTTCAAAAATGTCCTTCACAGTAAATCTGTTATTTATGCAGTTAAAATAAATTGTCCACTGGTCAAAAATTGCTTCCTTTGCTGCTTCTAAATGTATTCCAGCACCTAATATTGGACTTAATTGTAACCAAATGTTTGAAAGGGTTTTAAAAATGTGTCAAAAATATTTCAATAATGTATAAGGATGAATTGATTTCCTTTTCTTGAAAGAATGTGGTTACATGTATGCCATCTTATCAATTACATTTTAATTTACTCATGACATCTTAGCTTTCAACTTTTGCAAACGTTGTGGAGTAAAGCTTTGATTGATTAGAATGATATGGTTGACAGACCAACATTGTTTTCTGATGTTTGAATAAAATGCGAATGAAATGGTCCTGGAGTATCTTATGCACATTGATTAGTTCTGAAACAAAATGTCATATGATAATAATAATAACAAACGTAAATTTGTTCATGAAAAAGTAACAACTGATCAATCTTCTGTCACTCCATTGGTGAAGATAGTCTATAGTTCACATTTTGTGTGAAAAGGTGGTTTTTTTTTTTGTAAATTTATCATTTAGTGATATTTGTAAAGATTCATATTTATGCTTTTGATTGATTTATGATTTTTTGTTTTCACTTTTTCTCTTTTTTATCTAATGGAAGTATCCCAACTCTCTCTCTCTTGTTATGCACTGATAACAAAACTTGCCAATTAAATTGTGTTAAATGGAAGTATGCCAGTGGGTAAAAAAACAAAATTGTCTTCTGTATATAACTATATAATCTGTAATATTTATTCTCTTGTATATACATGTATTTTGAATGTCTTGAAAATAGTGATGTTACGTTCTATAGATAAGTACATGTGGTATTTGTACTAGCTCATTCATGCAGGATACACACCATATTGTGGAATGTGTGCGAATATGGTGAATTTGCAATACACAGCACCATCTAGTAACACAAGTTATTGGGCAGTTTTTATACAGTGAACTGTCGTAACAAACTCCTTGGGCCCAGGAGAATTACTTTGTTGTAATGAAATTTTGTTATATCAGCATTGCAAGAACGATAAATTACAAGAAAAAAATTCAATTTTGGGACTGGACAAATTTGTTTTTTATGAGATTGTGTAATATCAGTGTTCTTTATGAGAAATTCAACATCATGCACTTGATTGACCCACACAACGCTCACTAGCACTAGCTAAACAAACCTTAACCTCTTGGGAACGACACGCCTGTACTGAAGCCTAGTACAGCTCACACCCAGAGATGATTTTCTTCATCTATACTGGTAAAAAAATTGGATATAGTTTGTCGCCAATATACGCTGAAGTGATGTCCTATTGGCATCTAGTTCCACATGCCTCATACCACTTTCATACTGAAGGCAAAGTGGAGTGACTTCGGAGTAACTCAGGGGTGATTTCCAGTGATTTCGAAATGACAGATAGCAAAGGTCAATGGGGAACCATTCCAGCTGGCTTGAAAAAGTCCACAAATGTTGGACGAAAGCGTGTCAGCTAAATAAAGGTTGGTAGATGCTTTAAATTTTCTTCTATGGTCAAAAATGTGTTTTTATGAGACAAAGGCATTGAGAAAATATAATCTTATTTCAAGTAAAATGTTTGTCATATTTTCTGGGTTCCTGTGGAAGTCAGTCATCTTTGAGAGTGTGATATACTGGGCTTCTCTACAAGCATAATTCCCTCTTTGATCCAATGACCACCACCGCAAATTTACCGAGGATACGGGATGACATGTTCTATATACACAGTAATTCCATATCGCACACAAATTGGTACTTTCCTTTTCACTGGTCTCTCTTTGCGGCCTGTGGACCATAGGGATAATTGTGAATAGGTAATCAGCCCAACAATCATGAACCATGTTTGCACAGTGCTACCATTTCCTTTTGTCTCGAGCGTGATGACATTATGTAACCAGATATCAATCTCTTTGAAAAAACACCTGTGGTAGGAGAATGAAACCCAGACATCTTACTGAATTCAGAGAGTACAGAACAATACAAGATGGAAAATAGTGAGAGTTTGAGCAAATTTGGTTGAACAGTTCAAGAGTTATGATTTTTCAAAGTTTATTTGATCCTTGTTATGGAGGATCCTTAAATTGGCAACTCTACCCATTTTTCAGATGAAAGTGTGGAGAACTTCCCATTGGATTTGTACACAAATTTTCAATAATTTGCAGTTTTCTGAAGTGTCAGTTGAGAAAGTGTTTAAATTCTTTCAGAAAAAACATGTAGAATCATTTTTGCTAGGACATACTTGCACAACAAGCAGGAGCAAATCAGATATTTGATAAAAAGTGAGAATAAGTGAAAATTTGTGTACAAAACCAAAGGAGAGTTCTCCACAATTTCAACTAAAAAGCTGGTAGAGTTGCCAATTTAACAATCCTCCATAACAAGGATCAAATAAACTTTGAACAAACATAACTCTTGAACCGTTCAACCAAATTTGTTCAAACTTTCACTAATTTCCTTCTTGAATTTTTCTGTAATCTCTGAATGCAGGAACGTGTCTGGGTTTCATTCCACTTTAAGAAGCACATAATCATGAAGTAGAGGTGGTGATGCGATTTAAGAAATGTACTCCGTTGACAGTCCATTTTTTAAGCCTCTTGGAAGGAGAGGTGGACAGCATTGGGACAAAGAAAAGGTTGGTGCTCTGTCCTTTTCGTGTTGTAGGTCCATGTTCAGGTGCTGTGACTTGTGAATCCACCATACTACAACTCTGTGGTATGTGCATATAGCTCCACACGCCTCAGATTATACTCTTGACAAATAAGTGACTTATTAAAGATTTGGCTGTGTGGTATATGTCTTTTCAGTATAAGTGACCTTGTTATGATTTTCAGAGCCATATGTGGAATTATGACTGATTTATAAGTAATTGAGATGTATCATGTTTCTGTTAATTACTGAAGTTAATGAACTTTAAAAAATGAGAAATCTTGGCTTGTGATTGGTTCAGTAGTGAATAGATTCATTTGCATATCATTAACAGTGAAAGGCTGGTTCAGTTATACATTAAACAGCAAAATAAAACTCAAATTCAAATTAACATCAGGAACCCTTTTATACAACATGAATTGTAACTACCCATATTTGTATGAAAACTGACTTTTGTTTGCTCCAAGGTTAAGATTTATGTGATCCTTTACATCACAAATGATTAAACTTAGTTCCTTGATGAGCTCGTTTTGAAAGTGCCAGTTAAAAACCCCATCTGCACTTATAGCCTTTTTTGACGCACTAAAATATTTTGTCAATTTTGCGCAAAGGGAGACTGTAGATCGAACATACAATAGTATTTTCATAATTTTGTTATTTGCTGGAGGAGTGCAGGTTAAAAGAAAGGAACATAACATACATGAAATTTTTGCCTCCTACATTAAAAAAATGTGAATTCTAAAAATAATGTTTACTTTATTCTGATAATCTCAGTAATAAATACATTATAAAGTAATGAGTGATACCGCTGATTCCATCAAGACACCTTTTCATCTGTTCCTGTCGATCTTTTCCCTTGTGGACAGATATGAACGGAATGCATTCCTTACACATTACATCCAAAACTTGATAGTTATTTTTAAGAATGCATTGCTGAATTTTGTTTGTTGGGTAAAATTGGAATGTGGAATGGTAAATCACTTTGTACTCACAGAAATAGGTCGTTTTTGTAATATTTTAGGAAGTTTTATCCCAGGAACCCAGAGACGAGTGATTCTTTTAAACCGTTGAAGACTAGACACAACATATCTGGTCTCAAGGTCTATGGAAAATGTATGTTAAAGCTAAATCAAACCGTCTCTAAGGGGATAACCTGCTCCTTTTAAATGAACTTGAATTACCGGAATCCAATTTGCGTATATTGTTGCTATGTCGGACAAGCCTTAAACGAGATTTCAGGTTGTCGAGAACAATTTTTGTTTAAACGTATGCATGAAATTTGAATATGTTATGAAAAAGGCCTATTAAAAGGGGGTATAGCATTAATTTGAAATTTATTTGCATAAAACTATGCAAACATAACATGTAAAATGGATGTGCTATTGTGGTATATTTTGAGATGGGGGGGGGGTAGTCATATCTTCTATGAGTGAGTGAGACTCAGATATCTGAATACTTGGAAGTGGAAAAGTAATGAGGTTTTTCCTTTTTCTGTTCAATTGTCAATATATACCATACATTGTGTACCAAGAAAATTGGGCAGTGGCTTTTATCGTTAATATGAAATATTGCCAGACATACAAATTCAATTTGTATTAGCTTCACTGTCACTGACATTTTGTCCTATATTCCATTGATATGAAATTTGCAAAAGGTTGATTGGCTACACTTTGCATGCACATTGTACACCTTGTATACCTTATTCTTTTTATTTTGTAAATATCTATCAACTTAATTCTGGAGAAAGAGTGAATAAAAATGGAAATGACATTAACATCATCAGTCGTTACAACTAGTTTGATTTATGACGTCCATGTTCTACTCCCTAAGATATAAATTGGTAACTTGGTTGAATCGTTTTGTTGTAGGTCCATGCTGGAACTAAGATAAGTTCATAATGGCTACACCTTATGTCTGAAAAATGGATATTATGACGGCAGGAATAAAATGCAAATGAGTGAAATTTGTCTGCAGACTTGTAAAAAAAATAAAAGGGGGGGGGGTGACACTGTCTTCACAAGGTGTACACTATGTCCGTGTGCAAAAACGCGTATAAATGGTTTTTTTCACAGTCGGGCAATGTATAGGCGTACAGTGAAAAGCGTATCAAAATTGCCAAAATCAGGAAAAAAGGGTATACTTTTAACAGAAGATTAACTTTGAAAGGGTATGTTTCTAGACTTTAATACTTGTTTAGGGTATTCCGAGATCAACAGATAACTTGTTTAGGGTCCATTTTGAAAGTCTATACTGACAGTGAACCCCCCCCCCCCACCCCGGGTTTTAAATGTTGAGCGAGTCATTTGTGAAATGCATTTATGTCCTGCCCTAACATAACGCAGAGTGTCCTATCACTTTCACATGCACAGACTATGGCCTGCTCAGCTTAATACACAGTAACTGAGCCAAGTCAGATATACAGCATGTCTCAAAAAAAATTGTGCAAGTAAAAAACATCCTCTTTAGCAATTACAAACTACTCCTATGACATAATGCTTACATCAACATCAAGAGCACATTCTTAGCTTTTAGTTTCAAATGCATTTTGTCCTGTTCAGTTTGCTTCTATTAATCTTGAGATAAGTTTAGTTGAACAAAAAAAGGTAAAATCATAATTGTGCCACCTTTACAATGATAGCATCACGCCCTCACCCCTTCTAAAGTGGCACAATTGTACTTCTACCCTTTCGTTAACCAAACATATCTTAAAGTGATAGGCTAACATTGTGGAGCTTCAATTTAAAAAATTGTCAAACTTTGATATCTGAGCTACATAGTAGTGTACAAATGGACAAATAAACACCCTAGAATACAAAAGTTTGAAAAGTTACACTGCCAATAGCAAGTTATACATGAATAAATAATAAAACTCGGGGCGAGTTTTATTAACCTAGGTGTACACATAGTAAGTCTATGGGAGGAAATGGGCAAGTGAATCTGGTCAACTTACGATTTTCACTTTTTTAACGCACTAAAATAATCATTTTGAAATACATTTTTTTCAGGGCTTCATTTTTAGACCTCATCACAAAACACTGTAGCATGGGGAATCATGACGGCTCAGAATTTTATTTAACTGTGGTAAATGTTAGCCAATACCTTTAAGTTTAAAGCAAGCAAAATGAACAGAACAAATTGTATTTGAAAGTTAATACTGTGCCCTCGACATTGATGTAAGCATCATGTCACAACAGTATTTGTAATTGTCAAAGAGGACGCTTTTTACTTGCACATTTTTTTTTAGACACGCTGTAGTGCAGTGCTACTGCTGTAGATTTAATGTGAGAGTGAATCATGCCAAAATTCCAAGGAGTTCACCCGGATTTGTATTTTCATGGATTCGTGTGGATTTATGTATCACTCTGACAAAAGGAAGCAACTCTGATTTTGTTTTTCAAATTAGACTCATTTGATGTTTTTTAGGTAATAAATCATATTAGCATGAATAAAGTCGCATATACACATAACTCTCTATATACCTTTTGTTAATATTCACATACATGCAGTAAAGGAATTAAGATTGGTTGAAATAGACGATGAAATTTACTACAAAACTGTTTTGCAGAATTATGACTTATTATATTACTTCCTTTTGTCAGAGTATGGCAGAACAGGAGATTTGATACTTAAGATTTTGACATTTTTGAATATCTTTTACTCTTCTATTCATGGTTCAAGAAACTAAATACAGTACACTTCGCCTAAGTCGAATCACTGGGGACCACACAATTCACGACAACTTTGACGAAATTTCGAGTTACAGTTTTGGATACAATTCTATGTTAGAGATGAAGAAACATGTATAGGGATTAAAATGGATGCTGACAAAAATGAGAAAGGCAGAGAGGGAATAGGAAATTTATAATATCTTTATGGTCATGCTGACAGGTATAGATCAAAAGGTCAACCCATTAAGACCTTCAAGAATGACAGTTGTGGCCACTTGAGCTAGGCGAATGATTTAACACATGTTTGCTCCCTTTGGGACTCTAAAATATGTTTGAGATAGGGGATATTCAATTAAAAAATTGACTTAGAAGAAAAACTTCCCATTGAAAAAGCACAGATCAAATTGGGACTGTCCAAAATATTCGACATAGGCAATAATTTGGCTTGTGCGACGTCGAGTTTAGTGTGAAGTCATCTGTATGCCCACTTTACTGTGCAAAGCATGTAAGCTCACGTTGTAGCCAGACTGAATTCTCTATTTTGACTTGAAGCCAAACATAATCGGGGTGCAAAAATGTCCTGTATCACTGCGGTCTATTCCATTCTAATTCATACAGAAATAACAAACTGCTCAAGATGTACAATGATTATTTTTGCTTTCTTGTACAGGGACATGACATTTTAAAAAATCTCCATTCCTCATTTTTTGTGGACAGCAGATGAAATATGTGATTTGATATATGTCTAGACCTTTGAGTACAGAATCACCCCAACGTACAACACATTTGATGTATTCTCAACAGCAAAACAACAACATATCTTTTACAACAAAGGAATTTACAAAGTTGACCACTTTATTCATGTACTATACCAACAAATATGTCACTTTGACATTTTCTGTACACATGGCTTGTGTTAGTCCACACAACAGAAGGACATTAGGCACACTCCTCACACAGGCTCAATTCCACAACACAGTGGATGCCTGTGTGTTTCACTTGTTTTGTCCTCTCCAATAGCAGTATGCAATTGTGCCCTTGTAACAGTGTTCTCCATCATGTTTCATCCTGAATTCAGTTTCATTTATCTCTTTTTTATCTGTTGCATCATCCATCACTGCTGTCACAGTTTCCAAAATGAAATAACAGTCAATCTGATGACCTACACATCATTGCTGAATGTTGATACATTTCTTGATCTAAACATCACAGTAACTGTGAGTTTGTCCATCATGACCCAGGCAATGCTCTTCTCAGACAAGTTCAATGTTCACAAGTTGATAAAGCTGATTCACTGAGTATCCATCCTTTCTTCCTTGAATTTGCTTATGCTTTCCTGAAAGACAATGAAAACAGTAGAGACGAGATGAGTTCTGGCAAACTACCAACATAAGCAGCAAACCCCTGAAGTAGGTGTTTTTTTTAATGAGTTTATATAAATCACATGATTTGTTTGTTGTTACAAAACAAAAGTGTAAACTTCAAATCATTTTTCACATGATGTAGCTAACACAAAAAGATTGCAACTCTTCAGCCACAATGACAAGCCTCATTCAGGTATGTATAGTGCACTCTCTTTATAAATAATTCCTTGGGACCTATGAAATTTTATCTTTATAATGAAATTTCATTATATCAGCATTGCAAAAACAATAAAACAAAAAGCCAAGATATGGGACCATATTTTACTTCTTTATGATGATATTATATCAGTGTTTTTATTAAAGTGATAGGCTAACATTGTGGAGCTTCAATGTAAAAAATTGTCAAACTTTGATATCTGAGCTACATAGTAGTGTTCAAATGGACAAATAAACACCCTAGAATAAGAAAGTTTGGAAAGTTACACTGCCAATGGCAAGTTATGCATGAATAAACAATTAAAACTCGGGGCGAGTTTTAATAGCCTGGGTACACAGTAAGTCTATGGGAGAAAATGGGCTGGTGAATCCGATCAACTTACGATTTTCACTTTT
Organism: Eucidaris tribuloides; assembly: GCA_001188425.1. Taxonomy (NCBI): domain Eukaryota; kingdom Metazoa; phylum Echinodermata; class Echinoidea; order Cidaroida; family Cidaridae; genus Eucidaris; species Eucidaris tribuloides. Next base: position 80,175 of record JZLH01S0000150.1, read on the forward strand.
TTAAAGCACTAAATAATCATTTTGAAATACAATTTTTTCAGGGCGTCAGTTTTAGACCTTATCAAAGACAATGGTAGCATGGGGAATCATGTAGCTCAGATTTTTTTTTAACTGTGGTAAATGTTAGCCAATACCTTTAATGGTAAGTTAATGTCAAGCCAGGTCAAGTTGAATGAGATTGCTCTTAAATTACATACATGAGAAAAATGTTCAGCTTTGCTATCAGGGTAGCAGAATAATATTTACAAATAAAATGATTTTCCAGGCATTCTACCCATCAATACAGAAATGTTGCATTCAATGTTTACTTCCAGTGCTTTCAATTTCTTCTCAATTTACATTCAGATTTATTTTCTGTTAAACACATTTCTGAATGAAGCTGTAGGGACCATAACATCAAATATTTTAATTGCATTGTATGCATAACAGTAATATTTTTTAATTCATAGTATTTCCATGAAAAGTGTTACTGTTTGTGTGCTCCCATGCATTGTAACAGGCCAATAATCAAATATACAGATGCAGGCCTTCAACTCTGCTTAGTTGAAAAAGTAGGATTCAATCCATCAAAGTAGGAGGAAAGTAGGATATTTATTTTATATCTATTCATATTTATTTAAACATGCAAAATACGCAGAAAAAAAAATCTAAGATTGGTGAAAAAGTGGAAATCCACGGAAACAAATTTTCTTTTCTTCACAAACAGGTGGTGGTAGCAGTTACAGTCCTCTCAGCACCAACCTCTTAAGATTACTCAACTCCAAAGAAATGTTAAACCTATCGCAAAGGGGATTATTTGACAAAAAAGTAGGAAAAATGAGGAAAATAAGGATTTCTAGGGGATAAATAGGAAAATTAGGATCTTCAAAAAAAAGTAGGAAAAGTAAGACCAGATGTGCATGTACATCTATGACTGGTTCTGCCCATTCTCTTCATGAGCTGCAGTCACAGTGTTCAAGTAAAAAAATCACACACAATATTTATATTCAGTGCAGATGTCAGTGTCTAAGAAGCATGTACCTTGAAAGTTTGTTGTATATGGTCACACACTGTAGATAAATTGGACAAGCCTGAACTAAATGCTTCAGCAGCAGGAGTACCTGTGTAGGTAAAGAGCAGTAGAAGTGGGTTAATTTGGGAACAGTTCTATGTTCAAGATTTATCTATAGGCAAAGTCACTGAAATCAAACATTTGACAATGAAAAACTGTAACCAACTGTCACATAACTTGTTATTACCATATTTACAACACAATTGTATTTATAGGGTAAATAAGAGACAAAGAAAAGAACAAATCATTCCTACATACACTGTACTTGGGGAGCACTTTTAAACGTAGGAGACTACATTCATGAAATACATGTACTGTACATGTACGTGTATGTAATAAGCATTGCTTACAGAATCTTGGCCAAAGGAAGCTGTACATGTGTCAACAATTCTGCTAAAAGTTTGTTTCAAATTCCCTGTTTACAACTTTTTAACCTCATATCTTACATACAATGTGGCAATTCCACGGTACGCGAATTACAAATCAGAGAATTTTGGCTCATAATTTTTCCACTCTGTGAAGTACACTTATACCTTATTCATTTTAATACTGTGATAAGGTGCAAGGTATCCCCTATCACCAGGCAAAAATATATTCATTCACTCCAGTCATTCAGAAAAAATGAAGAAATATAAAATCGGTAACGCGAAATTACCAGAAATTGAGTCATATTTGCAACACTTAGGTGTGGAACAGTTCCTCTGAAATCTACAACACATTTACACTAGTCTGATGTCTAATTCCATTATTCATTATATTAACTTTACTGTGGTAATCTTTTTCAAACATTTTATTCCATCTTTTTAATGTTAATCATTCTTTCAGTTAAGCTCGGTGGTAACGGAATTACAAATTCGGTAACGGAATTACACTTCTAGATTTTCAATGCTGAAAATAAACTTCTGGCACTGCAGTTCTCTGAAATGTCTTGTAGAGATTAGAAATGTTTCCTTCTATAATATTAACCATAAAATAAGTAATATATAGTTGTAGATTTTAAGTATTTACAAGTGCAAATATATCACATAATTATGTATTGTAAAATTCACAATATTTCAAAATATCACTGGTGACTGCCTAACTAGTGGTAAAATTTAAGTTAAAATTTATCTGTTCAATAATTAGCAAACAAATAATCACTATTTGTGCCCTCTCCCCCTGAAAAAAACATACATTGCACACAAAAAATATATGCAAATGGTAACGGAATTACACTAGTAGCACTCCATTACAATGCTACACAACAGTTCAACAAATAAATTGGCTTGTGCTTTTTGTCAACTGTCTGTACGAACAGCTATCCGAGACATTCTAGAATGACACAAAATTGTAAATACAGGTATACACATGTGATATGTGCAACAAAAATGAACACAAAAGAATGGTGTGAAAACTGGTAAAATCAAGGACAAATCCATAGACATGTCTTAAAGAGAGTTCAATAGAATGCCCATCAACTTTGTTGTGTGAAATGCATAAGTGCAATATACAATCTGAAAATACACAAATCCAGAAACTTTAGCTGCGTTCATTGAAACATAGGCAATAATTCTGCTCTGAAGTTAAAACTGACAATTCTGTAGAAAAAAAAAATGCTCTAAAAACATTTAGTCGCATCACTCCTGCAAGGTCAGTTGAAGTATAGAGTTGTAATTACTGAATTGACATTTTAGAAACAATTGCCTTGTTGGAAAGTAGGTCCTACTTAAAATATAATCAATTTCAGGCCAAACATATAATTAACAAATTTAACAATTTGAGAAATTGACAGTAATCTCCTGTGTGTTCATTACTTAGCTGATGAATATCACTTTTTTCTGTAAAGTACTGGAGCATAACCCATTTTCATTCTAGACTTGTACTAGCCCACATGCAGTGTTTCATTCTCAGTTCCAAATGGACAATTGTGCTCCTATTTCATATTAAGCTCTGCACATGCTATGCTTTGTCTCCTTGCACTGAAGAAGTCATTTTCACATTTTAATTAGGCTCACTCCACACCACCCCCACCAAGAAAAAAAACAAAACAAAAAAACAATTTAAAAAGACAACTAATGCATTAACATTTTGACTAGAAGTTGAACTGCAGATCTATCTTTTGTTTGTACAGGTGTATGTATATATTTGCTAGAATAACTCAGCTTTATGAAGGAATTCTTGCAGATGAGAAAATATGAAAACTAATTAAAACAGGACCTTGTGACAAATGTGTCCTGTTAAACATACATAAGCTTCTGTGATGTCAGAAACTCCAAAAGCCCTCCAGGCATATCAGGGTATCAGAACTCATCTTTCAGTTCCACAATGTCTACCACTGTCACTAGCTACCTCAGGCCTAATTCCCTGAGGCTCTCTCATAAACATTCCACATATGAATGTGTCTGAAACAGGTTACTCCTCCCTCACAGTATTTAAGGATGATGGTAATTCCTTACCGTGTAATTCCGTTACCACAGTTTCAGCCAAATAGGAGAGATATTTCAAAAAATGTTAGTGAGGTTTTGAAGACTTGTATGCAGGCAGAGAATTTACAATTACAGAGAAAAAATAACTGAAACTTACTTCAAGGGAAAAACTTTTTCAATTTTACGGTAACGGAATTACATTGATTTGTCAGTAGATTTGAATCAATTCTCAAGAAAATACTGTTTGGAGTGTTCAACAAGTTTTTTACAATATAAGATTGTTGCACCTTCAAAAGTTAAATAAGGAAATGTGCATAATAATAGATGATACATTACATTTTTCAGAATTATGATTAAATCAAGATCAGTTTTAACTCCTGTACCAAAACTATCCCCCAATTTCAAAAGTGTATATTAAGAAAACTATAGAAGTTATTGCAAACGGTTTTCTGTTTCTTAATTCAGTAATCTTCTATATGGGACATTAACTTTTATGAAAATTGGCTTAACTTGAAATTTGCTATTTTTGTGTTTCTCATACGGAATTGCCCATGTACTCCCTAATATAAGTAATTTACAGTTAAATTGCTTAATTTAATGTAATTGTAAATTTATTACCAGTACATCTTTTAGCACATTCACTTCATGTGTCTGCCCACTGTCTTTCAATTGTAAAAGCAGGATGCATTATAAAAGCCTTTGAAATTTGGAGTAGGAGAACTCACAACACAATGAGCCAAACTTCAGCCAAACAAAAAAAGTTGCCTAGAAAACTTTCATATATTATCCTTTGACTATGACAGATGTTTAGAATTACCTCACTGCACCTGACCAACTTCATGTTTGACTAATTAGTGTCGGTAAATTTGTAAACATTGAAAGGCTGTTTTGGCTTACATAACGCTCAGGTATTAAAACTCTACAAAATGCTTGTAAGTCAATGCACACACAACAGAGAAATTATGACATTGTTACTTGTTTGAAACTATGCACATTTCTGTAGAATGACAAATGGTAAATACTGACCTTTGGTCTAATCCGAAGGTTATTCGGTTCTCTGTAGATGTGAACACTGTAACCACAGAATCAACTTCAGGCTAGAAATACAAATTTAAATATAGGACAAAATTAGCTATAAAGTTAGTCAGCCTATGTTAATAAAGTACAGTAATTCTTACAGTTGAACATAGGCAAGATTATCAACTATGAAATAATTGAATTAGGTACTGAATATTATCATCACGTGCAAGTTATTTAACTGTTGACAGTAAATGAAACATGTATCTGATATGTAGACCTGTCAGTGTAGGAAATACACAGGGCTGAGGGTGAAATAACAAAATAGCCCCCTAAAATCACAAAGTAGCCTCAAATATCCTCATAGGGTGTCGCAAAAATGGTCCGAGTCGTCTTTCTACCATATGTGCCTGCCATCTGACTTCCATTTGAAGAAAGATTAGCAAACCGCAATGAAAACAAAACTGATGCGATAAATCTACTATCGGAGTAACGAAAAAAAATGCTTTACACCCACTGGAAAGTAATTTTTAGCGAGATATATCCATTTCTAGAAGAATTTTGGAATTTGAGCGATTTCGAATTTTTCATGTATATTGTGCTTTCTTCCATATTGCTTGCATCTGACAGCCATTGCAAGAAGATTATCTGCCCCAACGAGAACAAAACGATACATTACTATCTGATCAAACAAAAATATTTTTACATCCCACTGAGAAGTAATTACAGCGCAGAAAATCATTGTAGAAATATATATGAGATTTGTGATTTCAACCTTTCATTATATTGTGGTTACTGACAATAGATTGCTGCATCTGACAGTCCATTGAAGAAGATTATCTAGCCGCAATTAAACAAATCAGATGCATTAACCTATCTGATCAAACATGAAAATAATTGTTTTTTTTTTTTAAACAAAACCCAACACGGAAGTAGACTTAACAGCCGGATAATGTCAATGATAGAAGATATTTGTGATTTGGTCCGCGATTTCGACTTTTCATGTATAAATGTGGTTTTCTACAATTTATATGCCTTGCATCTGACACTGTAAATTGAAGATTACAGACCGCAATGCAAAATAAATCTGGCGAATTATATCTGATGAACGAAACATATGGTACACACCTCTGGGAAGTAGATTGCAGCGAACGACAATATTGCTCATTTATAGCGTTAGCGTTTACGGTTCAGGCTAGGGTTAGCGTTAGGGTTAGTTAGTGTTAGGTTAGGGTTAGCGGTTTAGGTAACCCCAGCACCGCCCATTCAAACCCAAAAAACGAATGCATCCTATCTGATGGAAACGACAAAATATGTTTACACAAACTGCGAAGTAGATCTTCAGCGCGTAGATATTGCACTGATAAAGATTTTTGTATTTAGTGCGATTTCAGACTTTTCATGTATATTGTTGTTTCTTACAATATATGCTTGCCGTCTAAAAGCTCATTGAAGAAATTATCGACCGCAATGACAAGACAAAACCGGATGCCATTACCTATCCTGCATCAAACTAGAAAAATAGTTTACACCCACTGCGCAAGTAGCATTACAGCGAGAAAACTATTGTAGAAATATTTGGTGATTTTGGTCGACTTGCGACTTTTCATGATACTTCGCTGGCTTTCTCTACCCATGTGCTGCCGTCGATCTGACAGTCCATTGAAGAAGATTACAAACAGCCAATGAAACAAAACTGATGCCATTACTATCCTGGATCAACGAACAAAAAAATATGTTTACACCATGGAAAGTTAATCTTTAACGAGTATCTCACTTTCTAGAAGAACATCCTTTGTATTTGTCGATTTCGAATTTCTTTCATGATATTGTGTGATTCTCTACCCATATATGCTCTCATTCTGGACAGTAAATTGAAGACGAATTTCAGACCGCAATGAAACAAAACTGCTGTGAATTACTATCAGATAACGAAAAAATATGTTTACACCACTGGGAAGCTAGATTACAGCCGAGATTATTGTCATTGGCGTAGAAGAATATTTGTGATTTTTCGACTTTCGACTTCTTATGAGTATATTGTGTTTTTACCATATATGCGTTGCATCTGACAGTCATTAAAGAAGATTATCCGAGCGCCAATAAACAAAACGGATTGCATTACTATCTGATCAAACGAGAAAATATGTTGTACACCCATGGGAAATATATTACACCGAGATAAACTCTTGGTAGAAGATATTTCTGCATTTCGATTTCGACTTTCCTGTCATGTATAAATGTGCTTTTCTACAATATATACTTGCATCAGCGACAGCTCCAGTGAAGAACAACATTATCAGACCGCAATGAAACAAACCTGCGTGAATTGCTATCGATGTAACGAAAAAAATCATGTTTGCACCCAAATGGAAGCAGATTTCAGTGAGAATATTATCATTTGCTAGAACACATTTTGTATATGATTGTCGATTTCATATTTTCATGTTTATTGCTGGTTTTCTCACCATATATGCTCCTCATCTGAACAGTAAAATCGAAGAGGAATTTCAGACCGCAGATCGAAACAAAAACTGTTTTGAATGTACTACTACGGACCTGCTATACGAAAAAATATGGTTACACCCACTGGGAAGTAGCGATTACAGCGAGATATTGTCATCGTAGAAGATATTTTGTCGGATTTTTTCATTTCACTTTTTCATGTATTTGTGCGTTTTTCTACCATAGATGCCTGCTATCTGACAGTCCATCCGTGCAAGAAGATTATACTGACTGCAACGAAACATAACGGATGCATTTACTATCTGATTCAAACGAGATAAAATATGTTTGACACCCATGGAATTAGATTACAGCTGATAAATAGAGTCATTGCGCTAGAAAGTATTTGTGATTTCGGTCGATTTCAACTTTTTCATGTATATTGTCGTTCTTCATACAATATAGTTGCATCTGACTGCTAAAAATGCAAGCATGTAGCCAGACGCGCAATTGAACATAAATACTGCGTGAATTACCTATGCGATGAAACGAAAAAATATGTTTACACTCTCTGCGAAGTAGATTCAGCGAGATATTTCATTTACCAGCGTTACGTCTACGCCGTTAGGGCTAGTCTAGTTACGTTAGGTTAGCGGTTATTGTTAGGGTTCAGTTAACCAGACCGCCTTCAAACAAAACGAATGCTATCACTATACTGATGAACGAAAAATAGTTTACACCCACTGAAAATAAATTTTGCGAGATATTTGTCCGATTTGTAAGAAGACATTTTGCGCACTTTTTTCGGATTTTCGACGTTTTTCATGTATTATTTGCTCGTTTTCTTTACCGATAAGTGCTTTGCATCTCGACAGTCCATTGGAGAAGATTATCAGACCGCAATTGAAACAAAACGATGCCATTTATAGTCTGATGAAACGACGAAAATATGTTTACACCACTGGACAGTAGAGTTCAGTTAAGATATTGTCATTTGAGAAGACATTTTGTCATTTGGTCGATTGCGACTTTTCATGTATATTGTGGTTTTCTACCATATGTGCTTGCATCTGCACAGTCCATTGAAGAAAGCATTCTAGCAACCAGCAATGAACAAACCACATGCGATTACTATCTGATCAAAGAAAAAATATGTTTACACCCACTTGGAAACCGCTAGACATTTTTAGCGAGAAGATATTCTCATTTCTAGAGACATTTTCTGATCTTGGTCGATTCTGAATTCTTTCGATGTATATTTGGGATTTCTACCATGATGTGCTTGCATCTGACCACTCCATTGAAAGAAGCATGCTATTCTGATCCCACAACGAAACAAACGGAATGTACATTACTATGCTGCTCATCGAAACGATGAAAATATGTTTACATTCCACTGGGACAAACGTAGATTACAGCGACATAAAGTCATTCCGTAGCAGAAGATATATTTGTATTTGGTCAATCGCATTCTCAACTTTCTTCATGTAGTGATTGTGGTTACCTACAATATGGATTCATGCTGAGCTGTCCACTTGAAGAAGATTATCCTACCGCAATTACCAACAAAACGGAGCATTTACTATACTGAATCAAACGAGAAAAATATGTTTACACCCACAGGGAAGTAGATCTACAGCGATGGATAATGTATTGGTCGAACAGATATTTTGTGATCTTCGCTCGATTTCGAGGGCTTTTTCTCATGTGAGTAGTTGTGGTTTGTCTACCCCGATATAAGTGCCATGCGATGCTGACAGTGGCCATTGAGAGAAGATTATCTGAATGCACAATCGAAACATAACGCATGCAATTACTATCTGATTATAACGCAGGAAAAATATGTTTAATCCCACTGGGAAGTAATTACAGCGAGATAAAAGTCATTGCGTAGAAGATAATTTGTGATTTGGTCGATTTCAACTTTTCATGTATATTGTCTGTTTCTGACAATATATGCTTGCATCCCGACCTTGTAAATTGAACAAACCAAAAATTAAAAAAAAGAAGCAGACCGCAATGACAATAAATCTGTTTATGATTACTATCTTTATGAAGAGCAACCACAACCTCTACACCTCTGGAAGTAGACTTTCAGCAGAATGCATCGTATCACGCTCAGCGTTAGGTTAGGACGTTAGTCCCATCCCACCGAGGCAACCACCCACAGACCGCATTTCAAACAAAACGAATGCATCACTATTTGATGAAACGAAAAAACGTATGTTTACACCCACTGTCGAATAAAATTCCGATATTCACCTAAAACAAAACAAAGAGACGAATTGATTACTATTCTCATCTTT